>VZTD01005554.1:592115-620244 GCA_013397725.1 Rhagologus leucostigma
GGGCATAGAGCATGATAGGGGATACACATGATAGAGTCACCCCAAGACAGCATCCCACAGAGAACAGCTCTTTCCAGGGGGCACTAGCAGGCCTCCTTGAGCTACAGGTGATTTCAGCAAGTGTAGCAATTTCTCAGCTACAAGTGATTCCAGCTCTTGTAGTTCAGGTCTTTGTGAAATCACCCAAGGCAGACTCAGGGACAGAGAGACAGGAGCCTCATCTGGTAGCTCCACAGAGATAGCTTTTATCATCCAGCTACCCTGCAAAGAGAAAGCCAGAAACAAGTACTCCCATAACACAGGAGCAGAAGCAAAGGCTTTTTTATGGGAAAGGTAGGGGGTGGGGTAGAAATCAATTAGCCAATGGGGTATTGGCTATTACCATAAAGAAACAAGGCATGCTGGGAGCTTACCCTGACTCTGAGAAAGGTTGCTTATGTCTGGGGAGATTCTTTTGGGCCTTAGGCATCTCTCCCCTGAGGGAGTGCAGAGGGCTCCTGTGCCAAGGGCTCACAGCCCTCCACAGCACCAATAACCACTCCTGTATTGCTCTCTGCCCCTGACAGAAGAGCTCCCACTTCATTCGGGATGCCCAACAGACATGATGACATGGAGGATTCTTTTTTTCTCTCTGTGCCTGTCTGAATGCAGTGACCTAAGGGACAGGGGGCAGTGGTGACAAGTTCCTACGTGGAGCAGCAAATTCATCTCCTATGTTACTACCCCACCTCTCCAGGTGGCATCTCATTGTAAGTACAAGGCCCTGCAAGCATAACTGAAGAGTAATGAGGGCAATGATTCATTTAATATGGAGGTGTTGCTGAGGTTGAGTCAGTCTATGCCCTGTGTCGGAACTGGTGCTATAATGGAACAGACAGGTCACTGTCTCTAGTGACTCCCTTCTACAGAGACCAGAAGCCCCAATATTAAGAGTGGACCCACTTCTTTGGGAAGCCTGTTGCCTCCCCAGGGCCTGGATTAATGATGTGAAGCTTCCTGCCCTGGTACAACCCTCAGGTTATCATCCATTATTAATTTTTCAGGCAGGCAGTGATGAAGTTGTGACAAGAAGTCCAAGGTCAATCAAGAGAGACTGCTGGGCCTTGGTGTGACCAGTTAAGGGCTCAAGAGCACAATTAGTGCTCTTCTCTATCATTCCAGTTGCAGGGAATGATGAGGAAAGAAACAGGAAGGTCCAGCAGATCGATACAGGTATCTGAGTCTGGTATCACCAGCAGAATTTTGGGGATTTTGATCATGAATTACTCTACATGACATCAGACCTGCTGGTGACATATGAGGTACACCTGTCTCAAAGGTGGAAAATTATCTTCAGGCAGGATTCTTGGAAAGACATCTAAAGTTGATTTGAAGGAGAAAGAGATAAAACCAGGCTTGCTAGAGATCCTGAGAGCATCATGCCAGTATTTGAGGGACTGTGTGCAAATGAGGTCCTTTGGTCTGCTGTCTCAGTGGAGGAAGGGGATAGAGCAACAATGAAGACATGAGGGCTATTGATGTCTTAGAAACCGTGGAAGCTCCTGAGAATGGTCATGTAGGAATAAGTGCTTCTCCCCCAGAAAGGTAGCAAGATCAATAGCCCAAGTGAAGTGCATCTAAACTGATGGACTCAGGCAACAAATGGGCAACAAACAGGAGGAGATGGAGGACATAGTGCAGCAGGAAAACTATGATAGTTGCCATAAAGGAGACATGGTGGGATGACTTGTACAACTGGATGCCAGTCAGGATAAAGAAGAATATAAAGTAGTCTATAAGCAGCTGGGAGAGAAGTCCCACAATTGCCAGCCCCTGTTCTCATGGAGGACTTCAATTTACCAGATGTCTGCTGAAAATGCAACATAGGAGATGTAAAATGGTCTAGGAGGTTCTGGAAGTGTGTGGAAGAGAATTTCCTGGCACAGCTGATAAGTGAGCCAACTAGGGATGTTGGTGAACAAAGGACTGATGGGTGATATGATCGCTGGAAGCCATCTTGGGCACAACAGTCACAAAATTATAGAGTTCTCAATTCTTGGAGAAGTAAGAAAGATGTTAGACCTGTTCCTGAAGGCGAGGGTAACTGAGGTTCTTGTTAATGGATCCCTTCTGGTGGACTAGAGTAAAATGACACTGAATGACCGGTGGTTTTAGATATCTCTATATATATGTGTGTGTGTCTGTGTGTGTGTAGAGTCTATTTTAGAACAATTTTGTTGCCATTTTGATTTTTATTATCTGTATAGCAGTAAAAATATAAAGATATAGCTTAAGAAAATATATAAGGAAAAGAAAGAAAGGATAAGAGTAGATAGTGGAGAAGAAGTAGATCAGTGCTTGTGGATCTAGAGTTGACACTTGATTATTGCAATTTCAGAACTTAATCTGGCTACTTGCATAAAAGACAATAAAAAATTTTCTATAAATCCAGAAAAGAAAAGAAGGGCTAAGGAGAATTTCTGTCTTTCAGTATATATGGGAGGAAACATGGTGATAAAGAGGAAAAGGCTGAGGTACCTTAATGCCTTCTTTTCCTTGATCTTTAATAGTAAGACCAGCTGTTCTCCAGGTATCCAGGCCTCTGAGATGAAAGACAGGGATGGAGAGCCAAAAGAATGTCCCTATAACCCAAGAAGACTTGCTACACCACTCAGACACATAAAAGTCTATGAAGCCAGATGGGATCCACCCAAGGGTACTGAGGGAGATGGCAGAAGAGGTCACAGAGCCGTTCTTAAAATGATTTACCTGATTAGTCCTGGCTTACCGGGAAGGTTTCATCTGACTGGAAGTTAGGAAGTGCAAACTACAGGAAGGGCTAGAAGGTGGAGCAAGGGAGCTCTTGTCAGCCTGGCCTTGGTGCTAGGGAAAAGGAGGTTTAGGGGAGAACTTCTCACTCTCTACAGCTCCCTTAAAGAAGCTTGTAGTGGGTTGGTGCCAGTTTGTTCTCCCAAGGAACAGGTGACAGGACAAGCGGAAATGGCCTCAAGCTGTGCCAGGGAAGGTTTAGATTGGCTATTATGAAAAATTTCATCACAAAAGCTTTTCTTCACAGAACATGTTATCAATCATTGTAACAGGCTGCTCAGGGAAGCAGTGGAGTCGCAATCCCTGGAAGTACTCCAAAATGTGTGGATATGGCACTTAGGGGCGTGGTTGAGTGGTGGACTTGGCAGTGTTAAGTTAGTGGTTGGACTCAATGATCTCAGAGGACTTTTCCAACCTAAATGATTCTATGATTCTGTTCCCATGATTGAAAAGGAAGGGTTGAACAAGGACTCGGATGACCTTTATTTTTAATCAAGGGAAACAGATAAATAAACAACTCAGAGAACAGCTGCAGCACATAAAGGCAGCACATGGATCCCAGCCATGAAATATCTATCTGTCTAGGCAGATCAAGGTACGAATACCCAGCAGAGCTCTCTAACAGCTAATGTGAGTAAAAGTATCTAATAGATCCCAGTGAGTGTTGGCTATCCCTGGCCCAAAAGCTCCCAGTGAAATGCAACTGAATCCTCAGGACACAGCTGGAGAGATGTGAAAAGTTACAACTGTCCATTCACTGTAAACAGCATGAAATAATACAAGGTTATACAGTTTAACTGTCACTACCTAGGTTATTATTCTGATAAAAAAATAAAAAAGATGATATAGTGAAGAAAAACACTTCAGTGAGAGGACAAGCAAATTTAGATTTATCAGTGAAGTCGATTATCAGTGCTCTGGGAGACAGTAGCTGAAAGGCACAAAAAGAATTTCTTATAAAATATCCCTGCTGAACCTGACCTTGAAAATACTTCTCATCCATTTTGGGACAAAATCTAGCAGGTGAGCATAATGACCATTCGATTTACTTGCTACACTGGCCTGAATTGGTCAGTCACACTGACATATTGAATCTTATCTGAGAGACAGCAAGTAGGCAGTGAGCACTAGGCTGTACAGCTGCAGTTTCAAATGTGTTCAATTTTCTGGCAAGAAAATTTTATTGGGAGAGGGGGTGGGGTGCAATGCTGTGCCAGATGCACCTCAGGACACAGTTGGCCGTCTTGCTGAGAGTGTCTGCTGCAAGGTGCTCTAGTGCAAGGTGTCTCTGCCTATGACATGGAGTCATTTTATGACTGCCTCAAACCCCTCTCAGATACCAAGGCTAATACCAACATCATCAGGGAGATTCAGCTCCTGCCCATTTCCACTCCAGAAGCTGGTGACATTCTTTACTTGGGTGCAAGGGTTCTTGAAGGTCCCACAGGGTAAAACAGGCAGCGAGGCAGATAAACAGGATGTATATGGAGCCAGAATGTCAAAGCAATTTCTTTGCTCTATGCTTCCCACAGCAGAGCTTCAGACACTTGATTCCTGGTTTTGGGAAGCAGCTGGTGTCAAATAGCTGCAGAGAGCAGGGTGGCAGTGAACTAACTTTCCAAAGAGGCAGTGATATCATGCAGGGTGTTTTCCTGAGAGCTGTTAGCTCAGTGCTGGGAGCTGGGCACTGCTGCCTGCACACGCTCCTCCCGCAAGCAGAGGGGCCCTCAAGAAAGCTGAAGAGGGACTTTTTGACAGGGCAAGCAATAAAAGAATGAGTGAAAATGGCTTTATACTGTAAGAGTGTAGGTTGAGAATAGACCTTAACTGTATACTTGAGCTTGATCGTATAAAGGAGTAGGGCCAATGCCCTCAATTTAAATGAACTACACCTGTGCGCAAGAGTGAGCGGCAGGAAGGGAGATGGTTAAAGCTGTGTAAACCTGTGGGTTTGGCAGCTCTAGTGCTTAGCTAAATGCCTTTAGCTGGAAAGTAATGAGTCAAAAATAAAATTCTGCTGTTTATTTTACTCATAAAAGAGAGGTACATATGGCATCTAGACAAACAGTTAAATAATAAACAGGTAACATTTCCATTAGTTACGATCATCTAATTCCATCAACTTTAGTAAAAAGTTCTGTGCAGAAACATATGTAGATCCTTGCTGCGTATTTTGCAAATGTTCGTTACACAGTTGTAGCAAAATTAATTTTTGTACAAAACACAAGGAGGGATAGAAGGAACACTATGATCTGCTAAGGTAGGGTGTCAAAATGCTGAGCCCAGAGATTTCTGTTAGCGTGTAGCAGACCTATGTCTCGTGGTTCCATTAGCTCTCTGCAAGACTTTTAAAGAAAATAATAGACAAAAGAGGTGGAATGAGTATAAAATCTAAAGAAAAAAAATGACAAACTGATAATGGATGAATAACATCTCTTGCAGAATTCTCTGTAGTATTTGTCCTGAATTTCCAGTGTAGAGTTAAAGTTTTGAGTGGGTGCCAACCAAGACTTCTACTGCATAAATTTGATCACCTTTTCTGTTTAACCCTTCTGTACAGCTGTATCTATTGAGACTATTTTTTGTTCCACTATGTTTAGTAGGGCAGTCATTACTAGAATTAGTTCGTTTAAGTCAACAGCTTTAAGAAAATACAAATTTTTCCCAAGGGTAGGGAAGTAGTCTGTTCAATACCTTATGCAGCTCTTTTATTGAGAATCATAATAAAAAATGTGACCCATATCAGGGGTTAAACAATTATTCTCTGTCTATTCCAACAAATTAGTAAAATAGATGTTTGCCAGTATGAAGAAGTAGGAAGTCTACAGACTCGAGCAGACCAGGAATTATTGTTCAAAATCTTAGAAGCTATTAATTGATAAGGACCCCACAACATACTTCCAGCCAGGATGAAGTACCTTAAAAACAGTTTGACAAACTTCCACTGATTGAATAAAGTCTGGTCTGCAAAGACTGGAAAATAGCCAGGATAAAGCTATTACCAAATAAAGGGACTAGCACTTTTTTCTTTTTTTTTTTCAAAGTTGCAATTTACTGAAGGTTGTACAAAGATTTCTAAAGGTTTTAAAAGGATTAATTCATTAATATATACATCTGGTCTGTGTTCTTAATGAAGAGAATGAAATGCTTTATTGAATCTATGAACTCAGCTTGAAAGAGATCGTAAAATTTTGAGTTTCCAGACATCGAAATGAGACTACTCATCTTATACTCAAGCATAACAAAGGTTTGGGGGCAAACAGAAGAAAAGCAATTGTATTATCAACATATTGCATGGATATATCTTCCCCACAAAATTTAAAAAAATAAGCTGGCAACGATCATGAAGTCTGGAACTAGAATATTCAGATCAGTAATACAGTGAAGTATTTGTAATGTGAGGCTGTAACCAACGATCAAACAGGTTACCAAGGGAGGGAGTTAACTCTCAGTCTTGTGGGAGCAATCTGTCCCTCCTGTCTTAGACACTTATTTCAGAATGGGATGAATCACCTTCTGGAGGAGTCTGTAATACCAGTGAATATAGAGTCCACAGAAGCCAGGGGGGAGCCTACATGACTAATTTAGATTACATGCCCAATTTTTAAGTAGCCATAGTTAGATGATACAGACCAAATTCATCACAAGACAGGTACCTAAAATATAGTATAGCTCAAACAAAACCGTCTTGATTTGCAGAAATGAGGATAGAATGCACTACGCCATTTGTTAGCAGAAAGTCAGTTTAGATAATGATGATAACCCCTTTTTATTTCAAGAGCTTTGTAGGGATGGTTAATCAGCCATCTATTTCATGCACAGTACTGCTCCATATACTTCTACCAACAAAAAAGGTGTGAGACACTGAAACAGATCAGGGAAAAAAATGGGTAACGGTATACTCAGACTCCTAAAATACGACAATTATAAGAGATTCTGTCTTCAGTTTTGATAAGGATCATTTAAAATTGAAAAGCTTTAGAGAGGACATAAGGTGTTCTCACCAGGCAAAATCTTTAAGTGGATGGTACAGTATATGAAGCAAATCATTTGGGCATGTAGATCTTTCAGGACTGAATTCTAAAAAGCAAACTTTAATAATAAATACAATTTGAGAACAGTTTTAGATTTAGAACCAGTTTGAGATTTAATTAGATATTATATCAGCAAAATCATTTGAGAAAAAAAGGGGGATCTTAACATGGAAGGGGTGATAAGGTAGCTATCTGCCAAAGAGGGGGAGAACGAATTAGCTGAAATATAGCGGCGCTGCACGTTGTGCATGAACATTTGTGGGTGGAGTGGTTACTTATGCCCTAGAACCAGTATTCCTATTGAATCGATGATTTTTGCTATTATTTTGCTATAAAATTATGAACATACTTCTAAAGTTCATCATTGTAAGCTATTTTGTTGAGATGTAGACTGAGATGATCAAGAAATTATTTTCTCAGAAACATTTTCCCCCTACTGCTAGCTGGGTGATTCCGTCCTTTATTGATTGTCTGTATGAGTTTATTTTGGTGCATAATGACTGTTTATTTCCACACACATAATTTCAGTAACAGTACTGAGTACCCTGGATGAAATATAGCAATATTCTTCAAGAAATTGAGGCAAAGAATCTGAGGATTTTGATGGATCTGCTGCAGGGAGTATTTTTGTGGTGGTTGTGGAGGTCTTTGACAAGCTTAAATTATGACTTGAGGCACGACCTAGATTCATTCAGTGCACATCAAACTCTGGAGAGGTTGTTCAAAAAGACGAATTTAGGGACAAGGTTGTTCAAAGTATTAATTTTCCAGTGCAGGTTCTGGTGTGTGTCTCGGCAGCAGTGTGAGAACTATTTAAAATCTCTCCAAGACGGCATATTAAAAAATTGGCATAGTTTTGTGCCTGTTATCTAGAAGTCACTTTCATTATTGAAAGTAAAGTTGTCAGTAGAAGAGAATGAATGCTATATCTGAGTGTATGCTATAAATATTAGTCTTGCTATCTGAAGTACCTAGGGCAGGATATGTTGTAGAAAGCTATGAGATATTAGTGGAGAGGCTGGCATGAAGGTGTTTTGCAGCTGATGGAAGAAACCAGCTGCATCTTATAGATGCAGTTAACCTTGGAGTCTGGGAGATTACAGGTCTGAGAGTGGTTTTCATGAATGGTGTTTTGGAAAAGTTCAGCTAAAAATTATCAGCTTGCCAAGATGTTTTCTTAGTGCTCATATTAAAAACTCCTGCAAGGGATTTTGCTTTATGATTTTTCTTGGAACTGAGCCATGTGTCCAAACTGAGGCTATAATGATAGGTTTGAGTTCTCAAATGAAAAAGTAGTATCTACCTTGACACATTGCTAGATTGCCTCTCACACTGCTGGTGTGTGAGTGCAGGTTTTCTTTTTATAGTATTTTCCTCATTTGATTTATCAAATCATTTCCTCCATTGTAACCGTTTCATGTTCTTAAACTCATATGTTTTGCAAATTCATAACACTTTTTGCTAATGGTACAGTAGCAAAGTTATCATCTCTGCAAAATTTTCTTTGGTTCTTTCTTTGCCTAATCTATTTTTAAAAAGCAATAGAGCAAGCACTTGGCTTTATTAATCCTTTAGAAATATAATACCAAGTATCTAAATTAGTTAAAGATTGGACACGCAAAGAACAGAAATACTCTAACATGAAATTTATTCAATACCTGCTAATATTTGAGAGTGTTGCTAGAAGGTTGTATACAATTCATTTACAAGCTCTGGACAAAGTAAAATGACAAGAGATAAAATTGTATGACATTTGGCGAGAACATTTAAGTTTTGAACAGCAACAGCATCACTCTGTTGTATTCCATTGATCAACCATTAATTTCTATGTCTTGTTCATAAAGAAATAAAAACCAACCCAAACCCACTAATTTTTCAGTACAGTATGCTAAGAGATTTACTTCTTCAATCTTGATGTAATTACTGGTGGCCCTGAATCATGGTGTCTGCTTGCATGTAGTTTACACGTTTATCTACATATTAATATATTTGTGTTTTACCTGAAAATCTAGCTGTGACTAAGTCTTATAATATCCAAATTTTCTTATTTCTGTGCCTGCAACTAAATTGGCATTTACTTAACAACCACAGTTTATTTTTAAAAAGGGACTTATTTATTCATGAAATGAATCATTGAAGAAAATCAAAATCCTTTATATCTTTTTTTTTGGTATACAGTCTAGTTCAAGCTGCCATTGACTTCAATGGACCTTGGACTATCAGGAAATCTCTGTGTTGAACATCTTTCTTTCATACAAACTTTTGAAAATTACTTATGACTAAGAGTTTTCAATTTGTATTACCTTGTATGAACACCTTGATGAGAATTATCTCAGTGCAGTACACTGATGCCCCAGGAATGGGCGAGGCCCATTCCATATAATACCTGTTGGTTTTTATTTGTGAGTCTGAAACCTGCTGGGGTCTTAGGTGTGACTGAGTGATCAGAGCTGCCTCTGCTGCCATAAATTTGCGTGCTGTCGGAATGCTGCAGGCAGCATTGCTGCGGAATAGCTGTCAGATTTGAAACATAAAACCTCAGTTGAGTGTTTGAAGCTCTTGGTAAAGCGGAAGCAAGTACTGAGGAATGCATTTGCAGCAGGTAGCTGGGTGTGCAGCTGCAGTGCGAGCTGCAGGCTGAGAGGGTGGAGGGGCACAGCTGAGAGGCCCAGGCAAGAGGCCGGGGAAACTTTGCATAACAAAGGACATGGCACCTGTGTCCCAGCCAGGTGACAGGACACTCAGAGACACAGCAGGAGCCGATGGCTCAGATGGGAGACCCCAGACTGCGAGGGTGTAAAAGCCCAGGGATTCCTTTGCTCGGGGTCCCTCCTCGGAGGCACTGGCTGGAGCTGTGGTGCTGTCGTAGCGCTACGACTGAATTTAAGGATCCAAAGGTCTCGGACTTTGCTCTGGGAAACCTGGTCTGATTGAGTGAGAGTGGGATGTGCAGGGAGTCCCGAGGGGCTCACTGGGGCTGCCCGCTGCTAAGTGGTGTTGGTCCCATCAGTGACAGTCTCAGTGATCCGAGTGTTGCTGCCAGTGGCTCTGGAATGGTCAGACAGGGAAAATTTCTTAACACAAATTCCTGGAACACTTTTTTTTTCTGCCTTACTTTTATTTATTTTTTCATTTCAAGTTTTCGTCTGCCACAGCTGAGGTTGCTTAATCTCTGTAGTATTTTGCAGTGGATGATTATCAGCAGGCCTTTCTATGGACCTTGCAAATTGTAGAGGGGTTTTTATGGTAATGGCAGACACATTACACTTTACCATTTTTTTCTTTTAATATTTTTTCAGCTTTGTTCAGATCTACTTTCATTTTCCCCTCAGACCTTACCACTAATTTTTTTTGTCCAGTCTACCCTATTGCTGCATCTCTGTTCTGTCATATCCTTACCCTGCCAGTCCAATTCAACACTGGCTCCCTGTTGGATTAGAAAACCTCTCATTCAGAGGTTTGCTGTTCTCTCCTGACAAGCTGGCAGTCAAAGCTTCCTCTTTGTGAGTAACCCCATGCATTATTTTAAATCTGATAGATCCTTTCTGCCAGAGAGCCTTCATCAGCATAATGTGTCTCTTTTCTCTCATCTCAGTCATCCGCTTCCTCTGCATGTCCTATTGCATTCACAAGCCTCAGCATGCTGTTCTGAAGTGTCTTGGCAATGGACTTCATCTCCTGCAGGGAGAGGAATCACTATGTCCTAGCTTGCTGCATCCCTTGATGTGGGATTGCTTTTCAGTAATCAGGACACAGCTTATGCATGAAGACTGGTATTTCAGTTTCTAGATGAGTATTGTTCAGAATAAAAGTAGAGTACAAACTCTAAACCTTCTAAGCAGTATGGAATGAAGTAATGTAGTTGATTGCTCCATGTAAGTTTCAAGTTTCCAAATATTTTGCTTCATGTCTTTAAAAGTCTTCTCCCCTTCCACAAGTTACTGTTGTACTCTCTGTCTTTTTGGACCAGAATGTGTGAAGGATTCATGATCCATTCTTTTTAAAAGTACAAACTAAGTAAAATAACAAACAGATACTTTGTTTCTATCATGAAGCTTCGAAATAGCTCTCTCCTTTGTAGTGAATTATACCTTTTTTGGTACTCTCCCTCAGTACATACAGATTTTTTAGTCTCTACTTAAAGAATCACCAAGGAAGTCATAGTTAATAGTATTCTACATAATCTAGTCTGGTGCACCAGGAGAATAAAGGTAAAAGGGTATATTTATGGTATGGAAAACTGTTCTTTGAGTTCTGCCTTCCTATGTTTCAGCACTGATCAATTTAGAGTATATTCACCTGCAAAACTCACATGTAGTTACTATTGTATACTATACTCTACAGTCATTATGTGTTTCATTGGCTCCTACATTTTTGGTTTACACCATATCTGCTCAGTTTTATTGTAACTCAAATCAATAAAATGACATCCTGTCATGCTTCTCTCCTCTGTATTGCTTCTCTGTCCTTACCAGCTGCATGATTTTTTATTGTTACCTTTCCATTCTCTTCTGCTTCTTTCACATCTCTGCTCAGTTCCTCCTGGACCATGTTTGTTATAGGAAGATTTTCAAGCTAAGTTCCAAAATATTCAGAATTTTATTGTACTTCAAGAACCAGTCTTGGAGCTTTTGTTTTAACTGCATTTAATAATCAAGGTACAGCCTTCTGCCATCAGTAATTTCTTTGCTGAAATTGTCTTAGGGTCTAACTAACAACAAAGTAATTCTCTGTGCTTTCTTCCGATGTTGTCAGTCAAGTCCATCATAAAGCCTGTTGCTTTTCCACAGCTAATTTAAATTAACATCCCTCTTTTTTTTTCTTTCAATTCGACTTGTATCTGTTTATGTTTGGCCACTGCAGTCTGTTCAAGTTGTATAAAAGTCAACTTCTAATCTAGTTGTTCATTAAAACCCTTGTTATGGCTGAATGATATGGCATCTCATAAGGAAAATGATAATACGGCAGCAGCTATCAAATTCATGCTTCAGAAATAAAAAGATTCATTTGTCCTTACTGAAAGATCTCAGAATTTTCTCTTCCTGGTAAACATTCAGTAACACTGCCCAAGGAAGAAGCAATGGGAAACTCTGAAAGGTACCTACAGTTTGGTAGTTATCTGAGATGAACCTTCAGAATATCAGGCTGGCAACTGGGCAGCATTTGGTTTCCACAGGGCCACTGCTTTGGGCCTGTGCTTTGGGCCACTGCTCTTTAACATCTTCATAAACAGTTTGGATGCAGGACTGGAAGGGGTACTAAGCAAGTTTGCAGATGATACAAAATTGGGAGGAGCTGTTGACTCGCTCAAAGACCCTGCAGAGACACCTTGAAAAATCACAGGGCTGGGCGATCACAAACTACATGATGTTAAAGGGAAAGTGCCAGATTCTGCACGTGGGACAGAGCAACCCTGGATGTACGGACAGACTGGGGAATGAAATGCTGGAATGCAGTGATCCAGAAAGGGACCTGGGGCTCCTGGTCGATGGCAAGTTAAACATGAGTCAACAGTGCCCTGGCAGCCAGGAGGGCCACCTGTGTCCTGGGGTGCATCAGGCACAGCATCGCCAGCTGGGCAAGGGAGGGGATTGTCCTGCTCTACTCTGCACTGGGGCGGCCTCACCTCGAGTGCTGCGGGCTGTTTTGGGCACCACAATATAAAAAAGACATTGAGCCATTAGAGAGTGTCCAAAGGAGGGCAATGAAGATGGTGAAGAGCCTTGAGGGGAAGCTGTATGAAGAGTGGCTGAGGTCACTTGGTCTGTTCAGCCTGGAGAAGAGGAGACTGAGGGGAGACCTCATTGCAGTCTGCAACTTCCTTGTGAGGGGAAGAGGAGTCATAAACACTGATTTTTTTTCTCTGTGTTGACCAATGCAAAGGCCCAAGGGAATGGCCTGAAGTTGTGTCAGGTGAGGTTTAGGTTGGATATTAGTAAAAGGCTCTTCACCCAGAGGGTGTTGAGGAATTGGAACAGGTTTCCCGGTGTTTCAACAACGCTCTCAGGCACATGGTGTGACTCTTGTGGTGGTCTTGTGCAGGGCCATGAGTTGGACTCGATGATCCTTCTGTGTCCCTTCCAGCTGAGAATATTCTGTGATTGTGTGATTCTGTAATATACAGATCTGCTTAAGAGCTTATATTTTAAGCTAAAAAACCCATATACAATGTATCTAACAAGTGGTTGACTGGAGTAGTCACAGATAAACTTTTCTCATGAATTCACCGAGGGACCTATTCCATCTTATGTGAGCCAGCAGAAATGAAGCAGTTTTATTTGTGATATTGACTGCAATATTGTGCTTGACAGACTGTTATGCATGCCATATACAGAGCCCTCTCATCAACCTGGACCAAAAAATAGTTTGCAAAAACTTTCTAAACTTTCTGGTTGAATGCAGAATGCATGCAATGCACTGGGGAAAGCAGCAGAATTTTGCTGTGGTTTTTTTCATTGTAGTTTTTTCTGTCAGTACATAGACTAAAGGGGTCCAGAGATACAGAGGCACAGTTTGCATATATCTTGGCAGTCCTTGCAGTTCAGGCTTACATTCTGATCTCCCACTGTATGCTGAAGAGTCTTTCTGGATGTTATTTTTTACCAGAAGACACTTACCTACTTGACAATTGTAAGATTAGTTCCTCCTCTGGACCCTGTAACTGAGCTAAGGTTACATTGCAGCATTTTTAATGAATGAAGCAATATGCTGTAGTAAGATGTTTTATACTTAAGTTTCTGGATTTGCCATTGTGTTTGGTAAGGAAATCTTTACTACTATCAATTTAAGTTAATGCTTACCTTAGGTTAAATGCCATGCATGTAACTCTTACTGCACTAACGCTGTTATCAATTGCATACATTATCAACATCTTTGTAAATGAGTGAGAAAGTAAAAGAGAAAAATTGTTTAATCTACATGTTCTTACTGTTGGATCAGGAGACATCTCATTCAGATCCAGATGCTCTTCTGCCCGGTCAAGTTGATTTCTTAGGCCCTTCCTGCCAGAGAGCCTTCATTAGGATAATATTTCATCTTAGTGGAATGTCTTAATTTTGAAGCTGATTTTCACTTGAAAGTGAAAATCTTTCCCCAGAAAGACAGATAGATCTTAATTTTTCTGAGCATAATCCTGTTTCTCCTTGTTGAAATCGTAGGCTGACCATATATCTTCACTGTAATAAAAATTATTTTATTTCCTTGAAGACACAATACCCTCTTGTTAAACCAATATATCTGGCACTTGACTAAGGAGAAATAACTGTCATCCAGAATTTTGTTGACTCACTGGCTTGTTTAAGTGTAGGAAGTCTTACACCAAATTTTGCATTCTGTCACTTAACATCTAGGTGGAATAAACATACATGTCTTGCACCTTGATTGAGAACAGATGCAGTGGTTGTTAAACAGTTTAAAGATTGCAATTCACCCACTGATCACAAACCTCTTCATTCTAAACACACTCAGTCATTCCTCTTTTGCTGTTTATATAGTATAAAAGCAGGGTATTCCGACAGAAGTAACCACCTTCAAACAAAAAAAGATAATATTATTTCAAACGGAAAAATGCTAAACTCTATTTTAGAACTGCATCACTCCAAATACTTGAGTTTTTTTCACTTGCTTTGAATAGGTATTTTTAGTAAGTGGAGAAGTATAATCTTTGTTTACTATGGAAATTCTGATGATTTTACACAACTTAAGTTTCTCTCTCCAGCTATGAAGGCCATATCTTGACAATGATATACAATTTTGTTTGTAAAAACAACCAGCAACATAGATGATGTTTACAGATTATATCTAAATGCTGTTCTAAATTAATAATAAAAAATAAGAAACTAAGCATAAAAAATGGCAGCAGTACTTCAATTTCCAATATAAATAGTCCAAGAAAAAACATTTAGCCCAGCTTGACAAGGTATTAACAGCATGAAGTCTTAGCTTAAATTTCTTCTGTTGTATAATCAATATACAGTGCACCACAATTATACCAGCTTACCCTGCAGAAAATCTTCATTAATGTTTTTCAGAAGTCTTTTGGACAAATTGCACCATTTGTAGCATGCATCCACTTCCTTCAATTTAATTTGCTTACACCGGTTGCTCCCTTTTTCTTGACAGAATTAATAGTCGCCAAAGTTCAGTAGCTCTGTGCTCTCAAATAGTTATCAGCGTACTGTAGACAGTGCTGAGGTTCCCGTGGTTTGTTCTTTGTTCGTTTGTTTCCTTTTTTATTTCTGTTTTGCAATTTTGTTTTCAATTCCTGAAATTCTTTCTCTTTTTCCATACGGCTGCTCTCAGTCCAGAACTTCTATTCCTGCTTGCACTATTTCTCCTTTTATTCCTAACAACAGAATGAGTCTTTTGTGAACCTGTGTTTCATTATTACCCAGCTTCATTGAGATGGGATAGTATTCAAATCCCATTTTTTTCTCTCTGGGTGAACAATACAGTTGGCTTGTCTGACATATGCAATGTGCTTCTCTGTCTCATGTCATTTGTATTCTTCTCAAATGGGGCAGTGCTGAATACCAACAATGCTCAATTCCTCTTATTAGCTCTTCTAATGAAACAAATTTCTAAAAGAGCTTGGGATAACAGCCACATGATGCTGCTCTTCAGCCATAGGCCTGGATCACACAGCCTGAAGAGTCAGATTTAGGAGAGGAATCTCTGGCAGAAAGAGAGCAAATCAAACTGACTGCACAGAGTTCTTTCACCAGGACTGCAAGCAAGGATGTGCTTGAGCTGATGATGTGAGAACCTGCCCAGTGTGAGTCATTGAGGTTGGGCATTTTCCAAAGACTGATTTCTGTGAAAATCTGTGGTGTTGCTGCAATACTTGGCCATGGACAAAATGTCTATACATGCTACTCAGATACCTTAGCAACACTCAAGAAAAGTCAAAAGCTTGGTCTGCCTTTTTATAAGATGCATACTATGACCCTGGGATAGGTTTTGGTAATCCATCAGGCCATCAACCTTATTAGGGATTTGCTTGTTTGTTTGTTTGTTTGTTTATTAAGTACTAGCATGCTATCTATTCCTAGGAACAGTAGATGTATGTGTTTGTGGAAGCAACCTCTGTGAATACATATAGCCAGGAACCAATGTGAGCTGATTAGGAACTACTTATCACATGTTTTTTAGAGTGGCCATAGAACAACTAGTTCTCTTTTTGTTATCCTAGACTATCTTTCAGGACAAGGATACACACATCCAAATATGATTTAAAATGTTTTAATATCACTAGGCATTTTATCCAATCTCTCTCTAAAATAAAGAAAAATATATTTAATCTAGTACTAGTTTGTAGTATTAATTAAATGGTGTTCTTATTTTACTGCGTTTTTTTTTTTTTTTTCCTGATCTATTTAGTAGTCATTCCTGGCTGCAGCAGCTACAGAATAGGTCATGTCTAAATTAAATTCTCCACCAACCTGTGTTTTAAAGTAGAGACTTGACTTTAGTGATTGATTGGTAGCAGTCTTCTAACATAATGATGAAAACTTGAGCTCCCAAGAACTTTTCTGACTAGCTTCAAATGATAAGAAGTGATGCATACAGGAACACCAAAGCCAGGAGACAGCTGGCTGATGCATTTTCCTTCCTAATCAACTTTCTATGACAGTTTACCATGAAAGTTTACCAGGTACCATGAAAGTTTATTGGTTAAAACTAGAAATGGACAGGGTCAGTCTGAATTATAGGTACTAAACCAAAAATTTAATATTCACATTAGTGCTGAATATGAACACTGGTATACAGGGATAAAAGCTAAAATTTGCTGTGGGAGGAGGAGAAATTAGGGAGCCATCCAGACTGTAGTTTTAGTAAAACCTAAGAATAAAAAGAAAACAGCTCTCCTTACATCTGAAAGAAGAAGGAGAAATAGGGCTATAGAAAACCTAGAGAGAGAAAAGTATGAAGAGTTATTTTTCAGGGAAAGGATTACGTCACAGAAAAAAAGAGAAAAGAATGAGAGACACTGAGAAAGGAAAAGGAAATAAAAGGAACAGAAGAGCTTGTTGATATCAATGTCATTCTGATACCCACTCATACTCTGATCGTCTTTAGAAATTTTTAGTTTTTCAAAGTTTGGAATATTAGAAGGTTGTCTCAGCACAAAGAGGTTTCCTGTTTTGGTTTGGGATTTTTTGTTATTTGGGGGGGTTGTTTGGTTTTTTTTGTTTACAGTTATCTACAATGCCATTCAAATTTGCTGTCACTGCCAAGAAAAGCTATCCTTGATACTTTTATGTCTCTGTATTATTTTTATGACTGTTTGTAAAGAGGTAAGCAGAATTTCTCTTTTCAGGATTTTATATATGTTTGTGAGATATATATATATTAATAACTATAATAAAATAATATTTGTGATAGTTATGTATGAAAATATATAAACATGAACTCTAAAAGGAATAAAACATGTATTTAAAGTAATTTAAAAAAATTATTATTATATCTTGAAGGGAAGTTATTTGGGAAGTTATTCAATTCATTGTAATAAAAACCAATGGATTTTTTTTTCTATATATACATATTAGAGATCTTTTAGGTTTTGGAGGGGAAATTCAGCTAGTGCTATAGTCTGATTTCTACATATTATTCTTGGACTGACTGGTTCCATAAACCACCGGAGGAGAAAAGCAATACTGGGCATAGGTGCCACAGTTATCCTTATGCCTGTGACACTAATCTTATTAAAGGACTTGAGCTCACTTATGATGGACACATGTTCTTTCTTTACCATTTAACCATTCCAGTTCAGGAAGCTATCTTTTTTCTCTTTTGAATTCCAAAGTTTAGGTTTTTTCCTAGTGATTTTCATATGGTCATAGTAAAAAGTCAGATGTAATCAGGAAATTAGGTGTAAATCATAAGACTCTTCAAAATTGTACTTACCAACAGCTGATGACCAGCTGGGTATTTACTGATGGCAAGAACAAGAGCAAAAAAAAACAGTTAATACATAAAACAATAATTTCTTCAATAATAGAATTTGAAGTGATCATTAGTATTTCAAATGTATAGTAAATGGCTTGCTTTTCTTCTAATGTTTACTTTTATTAATATATCATAAGAAAATTTGTAACTGATGTGATCAAGAATTTATTTTCCAGCAATCAAATGCTATGATGTGTTATTTTGGTATAATAAAGGATCTCAAAATAGTACAGGATCTCAAAATTCTGATGTAATTTAAAGTTTGAAACAATTGGAAACATTTATATTCAAACTTAAATGTTTTGGGGCTCTAAATCAGACACAAAGATTTAAATCCAAATATAAATATTAATTAGAAATTATTTTCTGGGTTCAATTTCTTTTTCAGGAGAAAGGAGGGGACTTTTCTGCATGTTCTATAACCTTGCAAAGAACTCTTACAAAATCACATCCAGACCATAACTTAGAAATGCCATTTGTTCTATGATAAAGTCATAGTTCTTATTCATGTCTTCATCTACTACAAACTGAATTACTGCCAAAGGCTGTGAAGAACACTTCTTATGAAATTAGGTATCATACAGATAGGAAAAATGTCTATACACCTGTCTTAACTGCATGATGAAGGCCAAATACAAGTGCCCTGAAATACATATTTTTAAATATTGCATCTTAAAATACATGCATTTTTAAACTGGTCCAAAGCGGCAATATTTCAGCATCTTGGTCTGCCTTAGGAGAAGTGCTGCCAACAGGTTGAGGGAGTTGAACCCTTTCCTCCCTCACGGTTTCCTCAGTAGTGGTGATATTATTTTGGACTGTTGGATCTAGGTCTGAGATCCTCAGTTCATGCAAGAACTGGACAGGCTGTAGTGAGTCCAGTGAGGGGCCCAGAATATGATCAAGGGACTGGGGCATCTGGCATATGAGGAGACAGACTTTGATAACCTAGAATATTTAGCCTCAAAGTGGAAAGGGTTAGAGTGTTGGTGGGATCTCATTGTGACTCTGGGGAGAGGGGGTTAACTTCAAATTGTATACCATACTGGTTCTCATGTTATTTTGGTATTTACATTTATTAGCTCATCTCTTGAGATGGTTTAAGTGTATTTTTTTATATTGTTAAGCACATAATTTTTATGTGTATACTGCAACTGAATGCAACACAGTGATTATGCAGAGGAAAGAATAAGGGAAAGAAGGAGAAAGAATCACAGTCAAGCTCATAAAACATGGATCATATTGAGGCTGGGGAAAGAGATGAGGGAGAATTCCATTCCCAAGTTCAATACCTACATTTTATTCAGGTAAATATACTTATGTAGCAAGACATTAGGAATCAAAAAGTAGTGCAAAAAAAAAAAAAAAAGGCCGCAAGGTGTGCTGTAAAAAAGATAAAAAGATTAAAAAGCATACAGTTGCACAATGCAATGTCATCATATTGGACCCAGCTGATGAGGTAGAAAAAGCAGCAAATATTCAGTGGTGTTCTGAGGTTTTGAAGTATAGGATTAAGAAAAAAAGTGAAGTGATCTAAGTAATTTAATACAAGAACTAAACAGAGGTGACATGTACGCTGCTGCTTATACTGTGGCCTCATTTGTGGTACAAATTCATAATTCTCTAATTTTTTTATATTATTTGACATGCCATGTAGAAGCAGAAGTCAGTTTAGGTTGTTTCATATGTTGGAATTTGTTCTTCAAGACACAGTCAAAGTTACAGGCTTTTAAAAATACATATTCTCATAGAAGCTGGTAAAATACAGCAAAAATATTTCTTAAGATTCTATCCATTCAATGACTGTACACAGAACTGGGGATTCGTAAAAGACAAGAAACATAACCGGAAATATTTAAGTCTGCCTAATTGTGATTCTTGGACAGACAGTAGTGAGAAATCAGTCATGATTTCCTCTTGAGTTGTACAAGGGAGCTTTCTTACTAGATCTGATATCCTAACTAATAAATGATATTGAATGGAAGTAATATTTGATGAGCATTCGTATTCAGAAACTCAAAATAGCACAGTTTGTCTTCTGGAAGTTTATTTGTTGAACTATATTCTCAGAGTGTACATGGTCAATAAAATTTTACAGAGAAGTGCAGAGTTCACTATCCATAAAGTTTATTCAGTAAAGTTTAGGGGAAAGAGAAGAATGACCATGGATTTTTTTGGCCAGGGACATCAACACTGTTGAAAATATGTGGCGACTCAGGGATTCCTTTTCAACCTTACAACAGCATCTGTGTCTAAGCTGGAAATCAGGATCTTCTCCCAGTGTCCATTCTTGGCTTGCAGGTCTGTACTGGGGAAATGGGATTGAGGAGAAAAAAGCAGCAGATGCTTTTGTAGGAATAATCAAATTTCAGCACTTGACAGCACGGTTCTTGAAACTTGTGGCACTCAATGAAATAGAGAGGTTGGTCTCATTGGAATCGACTTAATTCAGTGCTCAGAGAAATGGTCATTGCTATTAAGCAGACAATGAAGAACACTGAAAGTAAAACTGTAGCTAGCAAAGAGTCTTAAAGCAGAGTGGGAACTCTGACACATGCTGCTGCTGTAGAAAGCACAAAGGTCCCCAGTGCCACTGAGATGACTGAGAGTAGCACTGAGACCAAGCTGGATGACTCCACCATCTGACATGGAGGTACCAGTCAAGGACACCTCTTCTTTTCTTTGTCAGTCAGCAGCCCACTGAGCTGTCAGTTCACACTGATCAGCTCATGAGGAAGACTATCTCATTTACTGCCGTGAGATACCTTTCTTGGATCTCACTACTAGCTGATTTAAACTGAATTTCAGGAAATATTCTGACAGAGAGGAACAAGTCCTTCTGCCAGTGATGTAGGAAGTCTGCAGTGTCACAGATGCTTAAATTCTAAGGTCGCAAACAGAGCTGGACACGTTAGCGGAAACATTTATTTTACTATATCTCAAAAAGTAGGATGGGATTGCTGCTCAAGCAAATATTCCCTCAAGGACCTATTGAGCATGATGATGCTATGCCCATTCCTGCACTGCTCCATATCAGCAGTGACCTGATATTTCTCAGTAGGCCTTTCAGGAAGAACAAAGCTTGAAACCAAGAGGCATTTACATTTCACACCTGGGGCCAAATATTTTGATGCCTTTCCATAGGCTTAGAATTAAAAGCCAAACACAGTTAGAGGGGAAAAAGGGTTTTACCTCTGTATTTATTTAAGGATCGTCTGGTGCACCACATCCAGGTAGAAAGCACCCCCGAATGCACACCGAAAGTGCGCACCCGAAAGATGCATACCCAAGATGCACCCCCCAAGATGCACACACACGATAATTCGCGTATACAGTTATTGACCTTGCACATTAGCATATCTATCAAAGATTCCCCAGTGAGAGGCTCAAGAGAAGCCCCTGTCCTGAGGAATGTTCCCCCTGGATGGGCCTATCTTGGTTTACAGAATGTGNCAGCCTTCAAACAGGTAAAGGCAACCTTCCTGCCACCAGAATTTAAATTTATCACAGTTATTTGTTTGCTTGTTTATCACAACATAATGAAAGATGATCCTTTGCATTGCTGAAAACAATGGGTCCATGGGTTGCTACAGCCATTAGTTGAGAGAAATGAGACAGAACTAAAGAGGAGTTAGGAAAGCTTTATTGGCTAAATCTTCATCTCACATTACAAAGAGACTTGGGACATACACACACAGCTTAAATTCTTCCACTAGGGAATAAGAGTTTTTTCAGATAGCGAATGCAGCAGGATTAGACTGACAATGTATTTTTCACTTTTTTGAATTGTAAAAATACTGAAAACCTGATGAAATATTTTTTAATTATCCACATTCCTACTCAGCCTTAATCTCTGGCAATGTCTCCATGTCTGGCCAATGACCTGAAGAGCTAGCACAGAGCCATCACAAAAGGACTAAAAATATTGCAAAAAAACAATGATTAATTGAAAGTATTGCTCTATGTTTTAAAGGAAAGAGGGATCGTTTTAACAAGAAACAGACCCAAAGAAAAAAAACCCCTAAAATTAGCTGCATTTCTCATCAGATGAAAATCAAAAGATGGGTTTTCAAAATTTTTTAACAGATAGAAAGGCAAGAGGATAACTCTTATGTAATAAGGTCTTGGCTTTGATTTTTTATGTTGTCCTCAGAACCCAAATATACTCTCACTTAGGATAGATTTTGCTGCACTTATGAGTCCATTGGGATTTGCTTTAGGTAACATGTACTTTTCTAGCTAAAATTCTAGAGTTTTCAGTGAGAGGATATTCTTTATTAATTTTAGATTTTATAAATTTCTTACTGCTTTAAGTAGATCTTCACACTTGGATTTCCTTTTTTGTTTTTTTTTTTCTTATTTGCCAGGAAGAGTTGGAATTCTGGCACCATAAGCATCAACAGGACCAAGGTTTCTTTGCTGTCCAGACGCAAATGGAGTTTAAACATCAATATTTCACAAGTGTATGCACATGCACAAACAGACCTGCACTAAAGGACTGAATAGTTTGAGATCATTTCAATTAAGGTTAGTTCAGAGCTCATTGTTACATGTGATTTCACTAAGTGATAGTTTAACACACTAAATTACCACTCTGTTCCTCATAGAAAGTGACACTTATGACCGCATAATAAAATACTTTATAGCCTGTTGTTCAGATTCGTAATTCCACTTTGCCGTAGGAGGAGGAAGCCACAAGTCATTCCAGTGTAGCTGCCATTAGGGGATGTACTGCCTTCCCAGCCCATGTGCTGAGATTAAAAACGCTGACAGCCTCTCATCCACAGATGGCAGAACCCTCTAAAGCTGTTGAACTGGCACTCAGTCAGTTGGCTTTTGATCTGGCTGTTCAGATATAAGAGCCTGTTTAAGCAGAAAAGAAAATAGGCTGTTCGTGTTCAGTTAGTATAAAACTCTCTTCCGATGGGCCTTTGTGTCTTTATCTGTTCCTTCAGCTGCTTTTAATTAATGCTTTGAAGACACTGTGTATTTTGGATTTAAGGGCAGGAATAACTCTTTCTAACATCCATGTGAAACATCTCAATGCTGTGCAGCAGCCCTGTTCTTCCCTAGTGGACTACCCACATAATAACTTATGACGAAATTTCTTGAATTAGGTACAGATTTTCTCATTTAACAAGGAATGCAATCCCAATCTATTTATGGTTGTTTGGAGAATCACATCTTAGTGTAGACTGAATGTATAGATAAATAAAAGGCTGTTTCACTGCTTGGTACAGAGCAGCCATTAAATTCAAGGGGTTATGTGAAAGCCCAGCAGCCTGTAATTTGCAGAGAACTATTGTGATCTTTCAGGATGAATCCCTAGGTCATATATATTGGCATTACTATTTTTTAATTGATTGCCCAGTGGATGCAGTGCAAAGCAGAAGTGAGCACAGAGCTCTTCTGCCATGGGGAAAACAAATTCCCCTGCTCTGCTCAGAGTTGTGGTATTACCTTTTTAAACAAGGTAAAGAAAAAAATAAGTGTAATTGCATTCAAAACATAGAAAGGGAGAACTCACCAGAGAATGCAGCAGCTCTCAGGGCACAGTGGGGCCAGGGACTCCCCTGGGCTAGGAGCAGTGGGACCCTCCAGGGCAGAGTTTCCCAGATATGGATGGTCCCACTGCCCCAACCAGCAGCAGAGCAGCAAGGAGGCACCAGGCAGTCCCAGCCCGTGTCCCACACCTCCCTGGGCACTGGCCCTACTGCAGTGGGACTGGGGTACTGGGGGCAGGAGTTCACACCCCCTGGGGCTGATGTGAGGAAGAGACACATTAGGAGAACAATCCTTAAGAGGTGCCCCAGAGAGTCTTCAGGACAGTAAATGGAATGGGCATACGGGGCAGAGGTTTGAACTTTTATACCTTGAAAAATCCCATCCTAAGGAATTTAACATGAAAAAAAGGGTTTGCACTGAAAATATTGAAAAGAATAACAAAAAACTAAGGTAAAATAACTTAGGGGAAACTGTTAAAAGTTGAAAGCTATAGTCCTTCATATTTCATTTTCCAAGTTAGCACTTAAGTGAAAAGATAATGGGCTAAGTATTGTTGAGTAGTGCACCATCATGCCCTTGAATGAAGCACCTCCCTATGAGTGAAGTGTGTAGCTAAGAGAGAGTGAACTGAGGGAATAAAAGTGTATAAACAAAAGACTGATAAAATAATTAATTGTTTCTTTGTTTTTTAAGGAAGATTGTTATGGGATTATCTCATTGTAGGAAAATGCAGTAATCCATGTTTTAACAAAAACCCCAAAAATACAAGCAAGCATTTCCCTTGCTGTCAAAACTACTGTTTATCCAAACACTTAAAGTCATCTCTGAGCTGTTTGAAAATTTGTTAAAGCATTTATAGAGATCAGTTAGAAAAACTTAAAATATTAACAGATACCAAAACTGATAGTAGTATAAATATTTTTACCTATTTTAAATATAAATTTTCTGGAAGATATTTACCTTTCATGTGCAATCTTAAGCTGCTTGTCAAACATAAAGGCAGCAGACTTGGTATAGTATTCCAATTACAAAGCAGTGTTGCTGTCGTACAGCAGCTGACAACTCTGTGTTGCACTCCATTGTGCTGCAGTGGGCTTGAACTGATTCACAAAGGAGTGAACAGATTGATGTATGCACAGAGATTGGCAGCTGGCTGATTGGCACTTGTGCTGGGGTATGGACAACGGGAAGGTGGAAGCAGAGAAGAGTCATGCTATCTGGTGGACTCAGTGAGAACTAGGTATATTTCCCCCTCACTTTTGCCTCCAGCTCATTTAAGTTTTTCAGTCAGGATAACTGGAGCATGTGGAACCAAGAATTCACTCATCAAGACTGCTGATACAGAACCTAAAGATTCCTGTGTATTTGGGGAATTTGTTCACAAATTTCACCATTTGTTCACAAATGTTCACCTCACCATGGCAGCTCCTAGAACAAGCAGTGTGTGTATTCATACACAGACGTGTACCCCACTGTGTGTTCCAGGACCTTAGTTTTCCATTTGTGAAAGTCAGAGATATGGATAGAGTACACTGAGCCTTCCTTGCACTGCGAATGTCTAAACTTCTTTCCTCCACAACAAAAACATAAAAGGGGTGAATGCAACTGATTCGTAGATACACATGAGCCTGATTTGGGATCAGAGTGCTGAGATATGCAGAGACTTACAAACACTACTTGAATTACTGATTTGCATATAGTCCTTTGTAGTGGAAGTAACGAGCAGAAGACCAAGTTATTAACTAAATTTGAATACAGAAACAGA
Source organism: Rhagologus leucostigma (assembly GCA_013397725.1). NCBI lineage: Eukaryota > Metazoa > Chordata > Aves > Passeriformes > Rhagologus > Rhagologus leucostigma. The sequence goes on from VZTD01005554.1 coordinate 617,175, forward strand.
TTAGGGCACTGTTGCAGTGGCTGAACCAGCAGCTATTATGGCCGAGGGGCCAAGGAGCTCAGGTACAGCAAAAGCCTGCTGGTGGACCAGTTCCAAAGTCTAAGATCATCCCCACTTACGGTGAGACAAGCTTCTCCCATCCGGCCTTGTGATTCTGTGTAGATTCGGTCTGTCTAGTTGGCCAGTTGGCCAGACGCCCCTTGTATCCCTGGTTGTAATCCAGCCCCCACTTCGCCCCCTCCTTCTCCCCATTGGTTGTTGTTGTATTACCCCGCCTCCCATCTGTACCCCTTTGTAAGTGTGTCACGGCTGTCAGGTCGCTCTCTTTCGTCGATGGGCTCCTTTGTTGTGGTTTGGCAATAAACCCCTCGGAACTCTATACGAAGAGCTGCCTCCTGACTCTTTGCCTCTAGTGACACCTGAGCTACCCAGCTTAGTGTGAGCGTGTGCTGTGTGCTTCCTACGCACAGGTGAGAGAGCTGGCTTGCGACTGTGCCAAATAGCAGCGCCGTAGTGTTCCTTGCTAGGAATGCTTCAGGAACAACGCAGCAGCTTCTCCACCGAACACCCACACAGCGATAGGGCACTCTGTCTAACATTGCCTATACACATTTAGAAGTCTGGTATTAGCCCTTCATGTCTTTAACTGTTTCTTTGTAGCTTTTCATCTTTTTCTATGGGTCTGACTTTTATTAAGAAACACTTGGAAACATTTTATAGCTACTCCGTTGCATGCAGCAGAGTAATATTGTTTTGATACTATTTTGACCTTGTATCCAAATTCTGCCGCTTTTTAGAGTTCGGTTTTAACTACTGAAAGGAATGAAGTGTGCAAAACACAGCTTGTGATTTCTTTAACTTCTTCTCCTACCTGGAGAGAACTATTCAAGAGTGTCCTTTCCCCTTCCAGAGAAAGCTGAACGTCATCCTTTCAGACTGCACTGTGCTATTGTGATGTGAAGATTCTGAATTTGTTTATGATCTTCCTCTAAAGAAGAATATATTTCTCCATGTTCTGCTTCAAACATGGAACAGATATTGAGTATGCTTGAGTATATTTGAGAAAACAGCATTTCTCTTTAATCTTTGGCCTTATTTTCATAGACATAACTGAGAGGCTGTGCTTTGTGACTCTCTTTCATGATAAGCAAGTATATTAGTATTTACTTTCCATTTAAAATTCTATTACCTTTGACTGTTGTTGCTGAGCTCACAGAAATATTTTGAAAGCTCTGCTTCAACTTTTTTCCTGCTGAACATATCAGGACTATATTAACCAATTACACTGCAGTGAAACCTAGATAGATAATCAGTTATTGGCTTCTCCAGGCCTACTTCTACAAAGTTATATTTTAAAGCATTGATAAAATCCTAACTTCTTATCCTCTCTGTCCACAGACTTTTTTCCTTCCTTTTTTTCCTTTTGCAAATTCAGTGCATCCAGACTTATTAAAAAAAAAAAAAAAAAGATCCTCCTCTGGAATTATTGCTGTAAAATGGAATTTTTTTACTGGTTTCAAATCCTCCCTTGCATATGTCACATTGTGGTCTCCTGTCAGACTTTTCCCATTCTCAAATACCTCCCTTCTGAAACAACATCTATGATAAAGTTGTCAATTAAAAATGTTCCAAAAAGAAACATCATGATAGTTGCTTACTGCAAACTTAATCATGTTTACTAAAGTTGACCAGATTCATGCATTACACATATTATCCTAAATTTCTGCTGTCATTCTAAACACCAGATCATCTCCAGAATATTGTTTTATAGGGAAAAAAGGAGAGAAAAAAAGAATCCGAGCAAACTGACAAAAAGTACTCCAAAGAAATATTTTTTCTTCAAAGTACAATTGTCTTTCCAGAGTTACTGTAGGCTGTTATACAGCCAGCTGAGTATATTTGCTTCAGAAGGAGTGGCTCAGTAAAGTTCAGTATTGTAGCCCTCCACATGAAATTGAAAGAACATCAAAGCCTACTTTTTATAGAAAATAACCTTTTTTCTTACAGTTTAACTATCCATAAATACCACCTAAAAAGCTGTGACAATTTTTTTTTGAGAGAAGGGACAGCAATAGAAAAATAATGTTGGTAATTTTCAGATTTTTTTTTCTTTCTAATGTATTATTTTTCTCCTACTATTCCATAAATGTTTCTTAGAGAAATGAACACAGCCAGAGGGATATAAAAAGTAGTTATAGTGAAATCCCAAACCATTTCTAAAATACACTTCTGTTCAGTATGTTGCTTAAGCAGAATCCACATTGGGGTAGTATAAAAGGTTTATTAGCTTTTTTTATGAGTTACGTAATTCACTCATTGCTTCACCAGTTCAAAAGGAAAAAAAACAAACAATAACAGCTGTCCAAAGCTCATAAGGACAAATGTGTTACCCTATTTTACCAAATTTTGTATTTTCCAATATATACTTAGATGCACACTTAGAAAAAAAACCAACATAGATAAATAACCATAATTGGTTCAGTTATTCAGGCAGTACAGCTATTCAGGAATAACTGCTTCTTCAATAATACATAAGTTTTTTCTCAAGTGTGGTCATGCTTGTATACTGGTTTGGCACGGCCTGGTTTTGGGTAGCAGGGGGGCCACAAAGATGGCTCCTGCGAGAAGCTGTTGGGAGCTTCCACCATGTCCGGCAGAGCCAATGGCTGATGGCTCTGAAGATGGACATGCTGCTGGCCAGAACTGGGACAATGAGAGAGGCTGGTAACACCTCTGTGATGACATATTTAAGAAGAAAATCAAAACACAGTGACAAGATTTTGGGATTCTAGTCAGAGAAGAGGAGGAGGTGAGAATATGTGAGGGAAAATAACATGGTGACACCAAGGTCAGCGGAGAAGGAGGGGGAGGAGCTGCTCCAGGCGCCGGAGCCGAGATTCCTCTGCAGGCTGTGGTGAAAACCATGGTGAAGCAGGTTGTCCTCCTGCAGCCCATGGGTCCACGGGGAATGCAGAGATCCATCTGCAGCCCATGGGGGAGGTGCCCACGCCGGAGCCGGTGGATGCCTGGAGGAGGCTGTGATCCAGTGGAAGACCCAGTGGAGAGAGAG
>VZTD01005554.1:620253-806581 GCA_013397725.1 Rhagologus leucostigma
GCTTCCCTGTGCTGTCGGTGGGAAGGAGGGAGGGACTGGGGGCTGGAACATGTTCTAAAGGCTTATTTTACTTATCATTATCCTCCTCTGATTTTTGTAAGTAATAAATTCACTTTGCAACTTAACTTGAGCCTGTTTCTCTCTTAAATGTTTCTCCTGGTCTTTATCTCACTCATGAAGCCTTCGCTAACTTTTTTTTCCTTTTCCCTTCCCTGCCACGCTGTGGCAGGGGAGGATGGGTGAGCGGCTCTCGTAGGTGCCTGATGTTGGGCCAGTGTCAAACCACGGCAGCTTGTTAATGACAAACACGGCTCAAAACATCAAAATTTGCCAAAATAATTGCAGATTCTCCCACAATTGTTTTGCATCAATCAATTCCCATTAAGACAATTTTCAAGTTTACTTGCAGAACAAAGCTTCTCGGAAAGTAAGTCAATTTTCCATCACTATTTTAAATCATAGAGGATGCCTTACATGTTACACTGAGAGTTTTCAGAATATTATATTCTATTAAATGTTGAATGTTAATTTTCAATAAAGCCTAAAACAATTTAACAACACTGCATTAGCTTTCCTAATACAGATTTCTGAGTAAAATAGAAGGATACTGACATTCAACAGTAATCCACTGGCAACATAGAAAAGAAAATAGAGACATACACCTCTGCTATACCTCCTTTACCTGTTTTAAGAGTTCAAAGTTCTTAGGTGACAGTTGAAGCTGGAGAATAAAATATTTATATTCTGTGTTATAGTATCTTCAATGTCAGCTGATTTTTCACACTTAGTAATAATTACCTGAAATCCAAAAATCTTGCTGCCTATAGATTTGATAAATAAGATTAATTTTCCGTGGTGATCGGTACAGCAATAAATACTTGTTCGCCTCCATGAATATATGTCTGGAAAAGATTTAAGCTTATGTAAGTAATGAATTTTAAACCCTATAGTGTGGTCTGCACCTGTCCACAGTTCTGTCAGGACTACATCCAGTTAGGGGATGGGAACCAAATACATTTGTTTAGAGTGGGGGAAGAAAGAATATGGATTGCCTGGAAGTTGTGCAAAATTAGCTTTGTTCATTTCAAGGAGCCCTTTCTTTCCGTGTCACAGGGGATCTTTGCACATGAATGCAACCTATCCTAAAAGTCTATATAGAGGCCGTCAAGTGCTTCATAAAGCGTTAGTCAAATATGTGAAAGTAATCAAGTAAAAGTCTGATCAAACAAGTTGATCTTAAGCAAATATTTCAAGTGGCCTTGGGTCTGAGTTCCCAAGCAGCCTGTGTGTTTGAGAGGTGGAGATGGCAGGGGGAATTAATAAGTATGGTGTGTGAACACTTCCCTTTCTGAAATATAGCTAGACTTTGGAGCAGAAGAATCAAGGATTGAATGTAGAAGCACCCCAGAGATCACTCAATCAGACTTGAACTAACAACAACAACAGAAAAAAAAGACAGAAAGTAACAAGTAACACACTACCTTTTTGGAGATGTACAGAGCACATAGACCAACTCAGTGAGAGCCTTGCCTGCACAAGGTAGCTGGTAAATGGAACAACAAATATAACAAAGGATATTAAAAAAGCCCTCTTTGTAAAGAAACTGTGAGCATATTCTCCTCTCCTTCATGGAATGAATAGCAAATGTAATCCCTGTTTTGGAGGTTAATTAGCCTTGGTGTATTGCACACGGCGTTACAGTCTGTGTCTTGTGTTCTTTTGAAATTAATTCTGAACATAGCAGAAGCAAAACTAATCGAACACTTGTTTCCTCACAGCTTTATTTCGTAGCTTCTTCTTGTAGCCAGTTCTAAGTAGATGTCAGTGTAATATTGGTCTGGGGCACAGAATATGAAATTTTGATTTAGTAATGTTCTCTTCATAAGTTCAAATATTAAAAAAAAAAAAATCCCTAGACCTGTCCTCTTAAGGGATAGAGTACGTCTTATTTGTATTCATGCAAGCTTTGGGGGAACTGGAAAGGTCTGAAATCAACTGAGAGTGGCACCTTTTTACATAATGTGGGGTTGGCTGGAAAGTGGAAAAAGACTAATTGGCAGCGTAGGGGAAAAACCAATCTGGGCTGCTGAAGAGTGGAAGGACATCGCTGCTCAGGTAAAAAAGCTACCTGTGAAGGTCCGCCACGTAGATGCCCATGTCACCAACAGTCGGGCTAATGAGGAGCACGGAAACAACGAGCAGGTAGATCAGGCTGCAAAGATACAGGTGTCACAGATAGACTTAGATTGGCAACACAAGGGAGAGTTGTTCCTAGCTTGGTGGGCCCATGATGCCTCAGGCCATCAAGGCAGAGATGCCACCTGTAAGTGGGCACAAGACTGAGGGGTGGATCTCACCATGGACAGTATCTCTCAGGTTATCCATGACTGTGAGACATGCGCTGCAATCAAGCAGGCCAAGAGAGTGAAACCCCTATGGTACGGTGGGCGATGGTCCAAATACAAGTATGGGGAGGCCTGGCAGATTGATTACATCACACTGCCTCAAACCCGCCAAGGCAAGCGCTATGTACTCACAATGATAGAAGCCACCACGGGATGGTTAGAGACCTACCCTGTGCCTCATGCTACTGCCCGGAACACCATCCTGGGCCTTGAAAAACAAGTCCTGTGGAGGCATGGTACCCCTGAGAGAATTGAGTCTGACAATGGGACTCATTTCAAGAACAGCGTTATAAACACCTGGGCTAGGGAACATGGCATTGAGTGGGTGTACCATATCCCTTACCACGCACCAGCAGCTGGGAAAGTGGAACGGTGCAATGGATTGTTAAAAACCACCTTGAAGGCACTGAGTGGGGGAACTTTCAAAAACTGGGAGCAGCATCTAGCAAAGGCCACTAGGCTCCACTAACCAAGCTGGCCCTGCCCAATCAGAGCCACTGTAGACAGAGTAGACAGAGACAAGGTCCCAGTATCACATGTCAGAGGACTGTTAGGAAAGACTGTTTGAATTACTTCTGCCTTGAGTACAGACAAACCCATCCATGTGGTTGTCTTTGCTCACGGACCAGGTTGCAAATGGTGGGTAATGCAGAGGGATGGAACAACATCTTGTGTGCCACAGGGAGATCTGTCGTTGGGTGAGAATCGTGTGTAAATACTACTCTTTGCTGAATGTTACTGCCACTATGGCTGTATATATATATGTATGTATAACTCTGTGTGTGTAGAGTTAGAATACATTAGTTTGGCCATTCAGCCGACAATAAGGGGTGGAATGTCTTGAGGTGACTTTATGATGCTGTATCCCCTATTGCCTGCTTATTGCCCAGACATGAATCCTGTGTCTTTAAGCCAGATCCGAGAGAAAGGGGCGGGAAGCCGAGCGAATTCTTCAGCGCGGTTTGTGTTCAAGGACTCACAGACTCCCCTGCATTCTCACCGCTGCAGAGCCGAGGGAGCACCTTCCTGCTTTTTCCCAGCTCTTGGGGAAAAAGAAAAGCTCTTGGGGAAAACTCTTTGCCAGTTTCTCGGCAAAGAGACGGAGTCGAAATTCTTTTCTTTTTATCTAGCCTGCTAACAGAGAAAATAAAGTTTTCCTGGGACTGTGGCTTTTCTTCTTCTCTGTTCAGCTTTGCTCCAGTCCGGAACACCATCACTGGGAGGCCCCACACCACGGCCCACGCTGCACCCCATCTCCAGGGAGAGCAGAGCCACACCTACAGAAAGGAGTCTGAATCTACCAGGTCTTCTCCACAGCAGAAGGTTTTATTATTTAACATTATTCATTCTCTCGTGTGCACCCTGCTTGTTAAATAAACAGGTTTTTTTCACTTTCCTCCAAGAAATAGCTTTCCGAACCTGGTGGGGGAGGTGCTACTGAAACCTGCCTTCTGTTAGAGGAGACATTCATTTCCGACATTTCCTCCTAATTTGTCTGAAACTGAGACATAGAAGATACACTGGATAGAACTTCAGTCATTATTTTATTAGTTGATGCCAGTAAGGATTTTTAGCACCAGTATGCCAGAATGTCCCTCTGAAATACAGATAACATCACAAGCTATCCAATATAAGGAAAATTGCGTGAGCCTGGTAGTCATTTTCAAACTGTGCTATGAGAAAATGGGTGTCAGAAAAGAAGATAGGCTTCTTCTCAGCAGGTGAAAAAATCATGCTTGTATCTGCTTTGCCTAGCAGCTCTGGAGATTCTGTGTATGTCATAAGAAAATCTGGGCACTTCCAGAATGTTGTGTACATGAATGAGATCCCAAATTCTCATCATTTCTTTGTGTCTCTGGCACTGTTGAGAAAATGATGCTGAAAATTCAAAAAAGTGAGAAAGAGAGGGAAGGAGGATATTCACATTTGAAAGAAAGGCTATAATAGTTGAAAGAATGCAAGGGGAACTTTTTATTCTTGTCTTTTTGACCTTTAAATAGTCATGTCTCTCATCTGTATTGCTATTCTTCATCTGGAAAATAGCAATATAAACACAAGAACAAAGTTTAGGAAGCAAATTTCTTGCAACAGCACTCAGGCATTATAAATTTCTACATTCTATCATCCATCCTGAATATTCTACTACAAAAAAAATTTAAAATTTGAAGGAAGTCTCACATCTTCAGACATAACAGTGTTGCTCTTTTGCCTCAAGCCTGACTTGTTTCATTTGTCACATTTGAAAAATTAATTATAATCTACTCCTACTATCAATGTATTTGAATTCAACATTATTATCCTAGAAAAGCAGGTGTCTAATTCAGATAGAGGATCAATACTTGTCAAGGATGTAATTTAAATTTAATAGACTGACTTGCTTTGTGTTCCTTTTCAAGGTGAGGACCGAATTTGTAGCAACAGAAATCTTGCGAAAATATTCAGGGCAGGTCAGTGATGAAGAGCTATTGGCTCTGAAAACCTGTTTTGGTAATTGTATTCATCCAATTAGTATATTACCTGTATCTGCTCAAAATAAGTCAAATCTTGAATATTTACTAACAATAACCTATGTTCAGCCAAAGTATTACTGGTAAATTCATACAGCAACATAACTATTCGAGTTTAAGAAGTCTTTAATTCATTTACAGAGAAAATTGCAAGAAAAAAGCCAACAAAAAAATCAAATATTTTCAGTTTGATTATCTAGTTTGCCAATATCAGTATTTCCTTAGTGTTCTCTTTCCTTTAGAATTCTTAGCTATAAATCTAGTCTTTCTAGACACTGTATTACAACTTCAAGTGCAGCCTGCAATTCTAGCTGTATACAACTCACAAACAGATGAAGTTAAACTCTCATGCTAACGTTGTATAACGTGCAGGCTTGAGGACGCCTCAGGAACACAAATCTCTGGTCCAACAGAATGGGATTGCATGAGAAGATGACATTTCTAGGTCAGAACAGCACCCACCTGCCACAACAGTGGCACCTGGGGTTGGACCTTCCCCTCCCACCTGCAGGCAGTGCATGTTATTTACCTGTGTTTCTCAGCTACAAGATTTCTTAGGATTTTTTTTTTAAATGTGACTTGTAAGAATACCAATCTTTCCATTTTCCTATTTTACTACTATTCAAACTGTTTCTAGATGCAAAAAGATACCAATTTCTTTTAACATAAATTCTAATGACAGCCCCTCTACTAATTACGTTTTGAAGTGTATTTCAGATACAGTATAAAAATGTGATATTCTGAACAGAAGTTCATTATCATCATTAATGCTTTAGTAAACCAAAACACACTTAAAAATAATGATCTTGCATCTACAACAGTAATATTCTTGATATTCTGAAAATGCATCATTACTTACTAATCTGTTAGAGAAGTTATAAGGATTCAAAAAATAAAAGAGGAGTTAATGAAGTCACAAAATTGTGTAAAGGGATGTTACAACTCCTTTGTAGACTCTGAATTTTTATCTGTTTAACAAGTTGTTCTTCAGGGATTTTTTGCATTGCTCAGCAACTTTGAAAATTTCCTGGAAAATTTTTCAGCTGTATATAAATAACTATGACATTAATGTATTAATAACATACAAACAAACTTGTATATAAAACTCCAACTATTTTAGTCACGTTACATAGTCTGCATAAGACTTTTTGAGTTAACACAGTGGAATAATGAAGTTCATATAATTTCGTGGATTTGTTCATATCATAGTTCATAGATTACTGCTGTCAGGGAAAAAAATGAAAAAAAAAGACATCTGCCATAGGGAAACATAAGCACATTCTGTTTCACTGGGTAACAAAGAAATGAGAATTATAGGAATGGTGCAGGGGAGGTAGATTGAGGTGAGAGTGTGAGGTGAGGAATCATGGGAAAGATTGATTATATAACAGCATTACAGAAAATAAAAAAATCCTAAAATTGCCCTGGAATTTTTTTTTCTTTGTTGTTATTCAGTACAAGTTTATAAAAGGAAAACCACTTCTCCATTGTATTTTTTGTATGTAGTCCTCCAGCAACTGCCAATGAAGTCATATTGAAAACCAGAATACCTTAAAGAACTCGTGGTGACCTATAGAGGAAAGTCATGTTTCACAAAGAATGATAACTGAAGCAATTGCAATAACATTTTTAGAAATATCTATGTGTGACTATGGTTACTCCAAGGAGACTATGGTATTTCAGTATACATTAAAATTCTGAGGGAATTATATGTCAGTCTTACTTTAGATAGAAAAAGGTTTTACCTATTACACACACAGAACTTCAGTTCAGGTCTTGCGTTAGAGACCATCTTGCAAAAAATGGGTGATATTTTCAGAATTTATTTCAGACATGGTACAGGTAACATATCTCGAAGACTTTATCCTTATTTTTACATCTTCTTTCTATTAATTTAACATTTAATTATATGGACCTAATGTTTGAGGTTAGTATTCACATAATATAGGTATTCACTGTGTTTTATAGATTTATTTTTATATATATGTGATTTTATATATTTGTTAACATGTCGTAATATTAAAATATTTTCATAATTTTTCAGGACCAAATCTCAGGCTGCATTTTGCAGAATATTGTCAATAAGTGAGTTCCCTCTTTCTGCTTCTAAGGAAATGGGATACAGATGCAATGGGATACAAAAGAAGCTGCAAATTTATTGCTGTTTACCAGGCAACTGTCACCAAAAACAGCTCAAACAAAGAAGAGGTCTAATACGACGTAAGAGCAGAAGTAATTTTTGGGGCAAACATCCTAAAGTGTTTGCCAAAGGCTGGCACGGTACAAACATCTCAGCCCTTGAGGACAAAACCTGAAATTGTGCTTTGTGCACCCACTCAGCTGAGGCTCCAGACTACCAAATGAAGGTGCTTTTCAGCTGCATGGGTGATGCTAAATCCTGAAAAGATACGGGCACATTGTCGCATTTGGTTTGATTCAGTTTGGGGTGAAAATACTGACAAGATGCAAATTTTTCAGAAACAAAAACCAAAACAGCTTTTTAATTTTACAGGTCTCAGTAATGCCATAAAACTAAATATCTGCGTTGTCTCATCATTCCTGAGAAGCTTTATGGTATTTTGGGGGAATACAATGAACAATGACAACAGAACCCTGACATTGCTGTGAAGAGCACAGTTTTGCAGGGGTCTAGCAAAGGGGGAGGAACAGGGAGAGGAAGAGATAAACCAGGTAAGCAATTAGTATTTCCAAGTATCCAGCAGAAGGAAGAGAGTTGGGAACACAGCTTTTTCTTAGGATTCACTCACTAGGATGTTGAAATAAGGGTATCATCTTCTTTAAACTCACTTCCTTGAACATTAAGGGGTCTGGAAATTGTGATGGATTTATGTGGTGGTTAGGGTTTTTTTCCTTTTTTCACCAACCAGAGAGTGAGGCTGAAGCAGTTGCTGTGGAGAAATAGAAATAGTAAGTTGAACACTAATTAAAGCATCCAAATTGGAGGGTTGGGATTCAAGCAACAAATCAGTTTTGAGACAATTACTCTGTCACATAGCAGCTACTGAAAAATTACTTTACACTTCTGTTGCCATGCCTCATGCCTGAGCCACTTATTCCTAGAAGCCAGGTGTAGTACATATTATGCACTTATTGTGAAAGAATAGTAACAATTATGCAAGTTAGCTTGAACCCACTGAGGGTGCAGAAGTGGTGTAAAAATGGCAGGGGAGGTAGGATAATTCTGGGTTTTTTCTGCAGCTGCACTGCAGCACTGCAGTGTAAACGTGAGAGGCAGTTTCTTATACATACTACAGACACTTGGTAGAATAACAGCTGTCATAGAATTAATTTATTTTTATAATGCAGTGTAAAAAAAGTCTGTCATTAACATAGCAGTGGTGAGGTCATTATGGGCAAACATGGCAACCTTCCTTTTACTTAAAAATTTATGTACTTCTGTGCTATCAATTGGGCAGTCATTAACAATTGTTTACTTTTTATTTTTTTTAAGCAGTAATCAGGTATGTTGAAGAGGTGTGAAGTTTCATTTTACTTCATTCTTTTCTTTAGTCCCGTGCTGCAACAAACTATCCTTAATCTCACTACAAAAAAAAAAAATCTTCTTTCTTCCAGTGCAGCACATTATAAATTAAAATAACCTATTAGAATCCTTACTTACTTGTTGACATAGGTAAATTCAGTTGAGAACTCACATAAATGGACCCTAAGATAGTACTAAGACAGTAACGAATTCCACTGCCAGTCTTTAATGTCCTTGCAGAGACTGAAAGGAAGGTAGTATAAATACGAATGCTGTGAAATTATATGTGAAAAGAAGATTAATATTTAGATAAGTCAAGTAACCCAAAAGATTATCTGATTAAAGAGTGACTGTGGTGTGCATAATGTGGACCAAAACCACAAAAAATGCTACCTGGTTACAGGTAAGATAAAAATGTTTTCTATTTGACCTTGGCATTAAAAAAATACTGTGGCTCTTCCTTGAATTTTGGCCTCATGCAGTGGAAAGTTATCATGTCATTTCCCCTCTGCTGCACCACAGTAATAAAATCATTTCTCTTTAGGGTAAGCAGCTGATTTAGAGAAGCTCATGTGAAAAGAGCTGTGTTGCAAATCAGGTTTGTCAGCTAGTAGCAGACAAGTAACTATTATTAGCTGTTACAGCAGGCAAGATATAAATGTCATTTTTTTCCTGAAAGGTGAAGTTAAACATAAACTTTTCAGTTTCACAAGAGAAGATTTCTGTCACAGTTTTAAACAGTGCTATGTGTGGAAGCTACCCCTCTACCATCTGTCATAGCAAGTGATATTTTGGGGCCACATTATAACCCAGATGATGACTAGCTCACCACCTTGACCAAAATACCTTCTGTGAATGAATTACGTATGCACTTAGGGTCTAAATTCAGCTTACTGACTTGTAGCTCAGCACCTCTGGAAGAGATCTAAGGGGCTTAGGAAAGACAGGAACATGCTGAGTAATGTAGAACATTTTGCATGGGGATTAATGGAACCTAAACCTGAACATGCTGATAGTTACTTACTATTCCTGCTTCCTAACAAAATCAAATAGGGACAATACTCTCTCCAGTATTTTTAGCCCACCTTGCACAAAGAGGTGGTGTAATTTTTCTGAACTGGTGTAAATTTTTAAACCTATTCATCCTTTCAGTGCTGAAAATCCCAACTTTTGACACTAATTTAATCTTTAAAAGCCATTTTTGATGGTTTTGACATGTGAGCCTTTACAAATATGAAGTCTGTAGATTATTGTTCTGAATCTTACATTATATGTATGATTTTGCCAAAATGTATCACTGCTACAAATGCAATATAAAGCTTTGATATCCTGGGTTACTGCGGAAAGGTGGAGGAGACAATGCAGTTTTTCCTGCAGACTGGGGAAACAGTTTGCTGCAATTTGAAAAGCATCACATAGGATTCGAGAAAGGACTAGAAACAGGCCAGGCCGTATCTGAGACAAAGTGGGGAATGCTGGCAACACAGACTAGGGAGACAGATGATTTCTTTTTGCCTGTACTATGTGCTGCTGATGTGCAATAACTGCAGAGAGATTGCTTTGTGATACACATTTCTACACTGTCTTTTTTCACCCTTAAATAAATAGCACTAAATTTTCTGAAAGCTGGTTGATCGCAGATAAACTCCTCAGTGCTCATATGAGAGCAGTAGGGCAACTACCAACTCTGTATTAGGTATCCTAAGATCTGGTGGGAGGATAAGGGGACCATGATTGTAAATTCAAGTGTGGAGGCTGAGGACTGTGCTTCTTCACCTTAACAAAACTCAGATTAGCACTTCTGAGACCTTAGCAGAACACCTTAAAGGATCTTGTGAGGGTCAAAGCCTTGGTAAATGAGCATCACAGGAGCTATGAAGGTGTCTAAAATGCTTAAAAGTCTATTCCATTTTAAAAAGACTCTATTGACCATTAAATCTTGAAACAAGAATTCCAGATTTCAAAACAGGTACACCATAGTCCTTTTGTGTCTTATGACTGATACTGATTTGTGAATACACAGTAATAAAGAAAATATTTTAAATGTGAAGTTATATTCTTCAGTACTTACACATCAAAGTATATTTTCACCTTCCTTAAGCTTATTTCACGGTTATTTCAACAGCATAGCTGAAAATAACTGAATCTTGAAGCTATAATCTCCCTCTAAAAAATACAGTCTTTCACCTGTGCAAAAGTGAGGGAAGAAAATTAAAAAAAAAAAAACCTAGCCACAGTATCAAGACCAGCTGTTCTCAAGCAACTCTGCTGAGGATGATGGGATTTCTCTGACATACCGGCCAAAGAGAGCTGGTTGGTTGTCGGCACAAGGGGTGTCTCCCCATTCCCCCCACAGTACCATTAGATAAAGTTCTGGACTCCAAAAGCACTTTTTGGAGGTCCAGTGGAGGCTTTTTGTTTTATTTTTCATAAGTTATTCTTTGCTGCGGTCCATTCTTTGTGGGATTTTATTTTCCATGCCATTCTGGTGGCTGCACAACATTCCTACAGACTCATTTTAATGATGTTCATTCCATAAGAGTTTTCAGGCTTCCTCTATGGTTCCATACTGTAGTTGTTTTGGGGCATGTAACCAAACTCTTCCCAAAACTACAGCTAAGCCAAAATGATTAAACATTTTAGACTGTAGCCAAACAAGTTCAAATTCAGGCAGTTCTATTCCTAAAATAGGCCCAAGCCCATGCCCCCAAAATTACCACGTTACAGCAGCTGTCCTCCCACTATTCTACATCTTAGTATCTTCACAATCCTGAAGAGTGTTCTTCTGTAAGTGCAGCTTATGAAATCCCACTGCTGGTTAGAAATCACAGCAAGCCTTGTGTGAAGTCCTTGCTTCGCAACATCTTATGAGTAGGTTCTTTGCCCAGGAATGTACCACTTCTCCATGAAAGTTTTTCAATGCACTTTGGAGATTTCACTGGGAAAGACATCGGCAAAAGTGACTATTTTATGGCTTATTTATCATTTTAACAATATGCTCAAATTTAACTAGCATTTTTTTTCCATAAGTGGGAGTGAGGGGGAGGATTTTGACAAGTCTTGAGATTATTCAATCTCTCCTCCTTTTTTTCCAAGCTACTGTAGAAATGGATGAGTAAAATTTAGATTAAGCTTTTGTCTAAGGAAAAAAAAACCCTGCAAACAGAAAAAAACCCAAAACACCAAAACATATGATGAATCTTTCTTCCTCTCAGCCAATTTAAAATAAAATTTTGATCCAACACATACATGAAATTTTTCTTTATATACACTGAAGCCCAAGTTTTAGCTTGAAGCTTTCCAAAGTTTGCCCACACTTTCAAACCATTCTGTTTGAAAATCCTGGCAAATTTGGGCCAGGCTTCTGCTCCCTTTAGGAAAGTGTTTAACACTGTCTCTCTGTAGAAAACATGATGTCTAAACAGTATTTTGTGTAACAGAGTTATGGTGAACCTGTCACACCTAACAGAGGTGCTTCATTACTATTTTTTCCCAGATGTAAGGCATTATAGTCATTATTAATGCTACTTTCAAGTTTGGTTTTTTTTCCCCCACTCTCCTTTTCCGATCTTTCTTGCTTTATGATTAGTTGAGAAGCAGTAAGATTGTGGTAAGCCAGGAGGAACTGGTAGTGAATTGACAGCTAAGGGTGTCCATATCGACATAAAGATATCAATACATATCCATATAGAAATCTTCAATTTATGCATAAAAATACTATTTATTGATGGTTAATATCAATTTAAAATGGGGGGAAGTGCCATTTTTTTCTTTTAAAATGTCTTAGGTTAAATGCATAACTTTATGAGGAATATGCAGTAAAGAAGTTATATTTCTTTTAACAGCAAGTAGTAAAATATTCTAGATACAGCCAAAATAGTCATTAGTGTAGTAGAACAAGGAGACAGAATTTTGTTTGCCCTAATGTATTTTACCCGTCACAAATCCCAGCTATATTAATTAAAAATAAAGACAGGTAGCGGGTCCTCAGGAAATTCAGCATGAGAAAAAACCTAACAGAAAAAGAAAAAAATGGTTTTCTTGTTATGGCACTTCCTTCAGACTTCAGATCCAGGATGAGCTGTTGCCTAGAAGCGGTTTCTACCGCAGTGCAGAGCCCAGGTCTTACACAAGTTTCTTTCAGAAGCCAACAGCGCTGATCATAGAATTGTTGAGGTTGGTAGAGACCTCTGGAGGTCACCTGGTCCAACCCTCCTGCTCAAGCAGGGCCTCCAAGAGCTGGCTGCCCAGGACTGTTCCAGAAAGCTTTTGAGTATCTCCAAGGGTTGAGACTCTACAGCCTCTCTGAACAACCTGTGCCAGTTGCTGGTCAGTGCTGTCGCTGGGAGCCACTGAAAAGAGCCTGGCTCTGCCACTTTGCACTCTCCCCTCCTGGTATTGCATCCATTGATAGTATCCCCCTAAGCCTCCTCTCCTCCAGCTCCCAGCCTCTCCTCATATGTGAGATTCTCCAGTCCTTTCATCCTCTCCAAGGTCCTTTGGTGGGCTTTCTACAGTACACCCACGTCTTTCTTGTACTGGGAAGCCCAGAAGTGGACTCCAATGTAGCCCACATAACTACTGGAGACAATATTACAACTGTAATAGCTAGTTTTACTTTTTTTCATATTTGTGAGTCAGCTTCAACTGAAATATTTCTGAGGCTTTGGCTCGTTGCAGATATTTAACAATATTTAACAAACAGGTGTCAGAATTCCATTGAAACCAATTTGGGTACATTTTTATTGCAACAATGTAATCAAAACTACGCTGCCAGTTTATGACAGCCAAATTATCTGCAGTTTGAAGAAAAGCCAGATATCACAATATAGCTGATAAGAACAAGATCAAAGAATAATCAACTTTTCAACAGTCTTTTCCTCACTAAGCTGAAATATTAGGCATTCTCATATGCCTGTTCTAGCAGCAATACAACTGCTGCTCAGGTAGGCTGGTGCTTATGTTGCCATCAGCTGTGCCACACTTCTAACTGCACACTGACTATATTTGTAATAAAACACTTTCCCTCTACCGAGCTGCAGAGTTATCACTCACAAGGTAGTAAACAGAAGCACTGTTCAAGTGGGAATTGAAGGTATTAAAACCTTTTAATTTTCATTTTGTCTCGTCTCACCAGGTTTAGTCCCTTTCCTGTGGATATCTTTTTCTTCTCTCAGTTTGAATTTGGGCTGTATTTACTCCTTTCCCTTTCTAGATCATTCGACTTGATTCCCTGGTTTATTTCTAGTTCAGTCACTTTTCCAGGTATTTGTGTAGCTCTTTCATACTTATGTGCTCAGTTTTACCCACTGCTACTTTTTAGTCCATCTCTTGCCTCATTTAATTTCCTTCCATTTTCCTGCTTTTCCAGTTCCAAGTTCTGCTCAGTTATTTGTATTCTGATTCCAGAGGAATGCAATTAACTTCTTTTCTTGCTCAGCCTCAACTACTTGAGAGTAAACTAAAATAGGTAAGTTTTGAAATTGCAAAGGAATGCCTTATCCATTATTAATGAACTAAAATGGGAAAAGGAAATGAATACTATAGGCTGAACTATTAGAAGTGAATAGTCCTGGTGGACTGAATGGATAGTAAAGGGGAAGAAATGCATAGACTGGGAATGGAAGATAGAATAAATTAAATTACAAAAAATGAAATAAAAGGAGTAAGTAAGAGAAAGGGAATGATTTAGGGGAACAAAGAGAAATAAGGTAGTAAGCAAAAAACTGCAAGATAAAGTAGAACATGGAAAGAAAGAATCAGCTAGGCTTCATGGGAAGCACCTGAAAAGCACCAAAGAGAAAATTAACCAGATTCAGGTGAAATAAAAGTCCAAATATAAATTAATGCATGATTAATGGGAAGATACTAACATGAAAACAATTATAGGATTAGATTCTATTTATATGCTCATGATACAAGTAGACAAAAAGAAACAGAACTCATTTATTTTTACAGCTTTGTTGATTTGAGTGCTAATACCATGCCTAGTGCTTTTTCAATCACTGTTGTGAGGTACTCAGGGGGCAGCACTCCATTGCCTGGTCATACTGGGTTCTGCAACATTGGCTGTCAAGTGGGCTTACTTGAATATTTGGCAAGAAGACAATCCTCATTTTCCCTACACCTTTGTTACCTCAAATGGAGATTACTGCAATGCTTTCTACGTGGGGCACTCCTTCAAACCACTCACAATTTGTAGATGGAGTAGAACATTCCAGCCCACTCCTTTAGCAGCATTTCATGCAGAGAGCAGTTTGTTTTGACCTTTTAAATGACTTTTTAAGTGGTTTGGTACTCATCTAGGCAAGAAACAGCCTGTCTCTTTTTATGTCTCCCGCACAGCTGAAGTCACCTGAGGTACTTCAGCTAAAAGCCCCTTCATGGTAATAAATGAACAGGAGGAGGCTGATGGCAAAGTGTTGTCAGTGTGAAGTCCTTGACTTTAACCAAGGTTAATTATTTTTTTTCTGGGATCTCTCAAAAACAAGATCTGACCATATCCAGAAATATTAAATGTCCAGGGAAATAAAGGGAAACAGGAGAGATCAGCTAGGCAGTAAGGATGAACTGTTGGGACTCGGCTAGTCAGAAGGGGAAGGAAAGGGCAAAAGTACAGGCATGGAAGATGAGGGACAATTAGCTGATACTAGAATTTGAAAGGTATATTCAGTAATGGGTCCTGTTCCATACTGAAAATAAAAGAATACCTTGAATGCAAACTGGGGGCGTAGAACCATTTTGCGTCTGATGAATTTGACCTTGCCAGATTATTTTTCAATTTTGCAGTAGTTTTGTATGATGTTTTATAGGATCTCTATGTAAATTAAAACAACATTGTCCTGGAAATAGTAAATATTCACCATATATAAATAAAAGGAGTTGCATTATGTGTTGCTGTTTCTTCTAGCTTACCTTTCTAAACTTTATATTTTTTCTTCTCAGGGAAGAGAAACCATTTCAGAAATTGATTCTGAAACAGTGGTTAGTGCTCAGTTATTTATTTTTTCGCAGTTCCTGGGAGGTGGAAGGACTGACCAAAGGTTTTTATTGTTCCGTTAGACCTTTGCACATGAGAAGAGCAGGATTCTGCATGCATGATGATAACATGTCAAGCAGTGGCTGTCAATGGAAGGAAGAAGTAAAGGCAGCCCAAGTTTAGGTGATCACCCCTATGACAATGGAGCGCACAGAGAGGGAACAGACATCTTGTTGATGTCCCTGTGGAATGAAGGCAGAGAAATGTTCTTGACAGTGGCAACCATGGGATTTCTCTCTCTGTCAGTGAGAGTAAAGCACAACTGACAGTCTCAGCCTGGAGTACGGCATCAAGAATGGAAATAGCACCGCAGGGTAAATGAGCCATGGGAAGAAGTGCAGTCCAGGGACTGAAAAGGTAATTTTTAGAATGTTAATTTAAAAAAAAATATTATTAGTAAGTGCCCTTAAAAAAAAAAAAAAAAGGAGGAAAAAGAAAAAGAAAAAGAAAAAAAAAAAGAAAAAGAAAAAGAAAAAGAAAAAGAAAAAGAAAAAGAAAAAGAAAAAGAAAAAGAAAAAGAAAAAGAAAAAGAAAAAGAAAAAGAAAAAGAAAAAGAAAAAGAAAAAGGAAAAAACCCTACCCAAATGATGTTTTTCCATATGGTAGATTAGAGGAAGAATGCATGAGATGATGTATACCTATTTGATTTTCAGGAAGTTAGAATGAAATATAAGTATCTTAATTTTTATTTTCATTATAGAACTGTGATTATTTAAATAACTTTTTCATGTTTTGCAAACCTGCTGGAGAAGTCAATGTGAAATATCCTTTATTGCTTATTTATCCATTTCTTTACAATTGCTTAGTACCAGTATCAGCTGCAACATCAATACTTCTTATATCATAAGATTACTTGCTGTGACCATCATGTCACAAGCAGGGCCCAAACTATTTGCTTACTTGTACAAACAAAACACATTTGTTTAAACAAAGAGGGATTATGTTAAAAGACATCAGGCATTTTATATTTATTGATTAAGTACCAGAAAGTTTTCAGGTAAAGTATTACTTTGAAAATACTAACATCATAACACAAACCCCACCTCCTCTGCTGAGTCACAGTTTTAGGTAGAAACTGAATTGGTTAAAAAAAATCCTTAGAAATTCTTTGCTAGTTTGAAATCTCTCTGATCCTCAAGGATGAAGAGATTAAGATACTCATTTGGGTAAAGCAGAGTTGGCTTTTCATTCCCAGTTCATTGTGCAATAAATTCTGTTTCCTAGTTTATGCATAATTTTAGGGATTTTGAGAATATTGATTTATCAGAAGAGCTGGAAAGAGGAGAAACAATAGAGTTGACTTGTCCTGCATGAACAGCACCACCATAACTTAATATTTTATTATCAGTATTACACAAAACCTTTTTTTCGCTCTTTCTATGAAAGTGCATTCCCTAGAGAAAGGAAGTTTAAAAATATATTAATATAATGCAATGGTAAAAAATAATTTTTTAAGGAAATAATTTAAACTAAATTTTGGTCTGAGTTCAGGTAGAATTCAAATCTCTATATTATGTGCTCCCTTCTGTTATATTGTTCTTGATAAATATTTTCTCAATTACATGGCTTTCTGTTTTGTTCAGTGTATGGATATGTGCACCTAACGACCAAAAGGCACTGTTCTACACTGTTCCATTTTTATTATCACTTCTTAGCTGTTAATTCATTTTCACAACACCTCTGTGACATGAAGACAATCTGTTAGCTGCTTTTATTAGGACAAATATTAAATAAGTCTGTAAAAATCCAGAGGTTTTTAGATGCTATAACTGCTGTTACAAACAAAACAAAAAGCATCAGTAAGAAAGTTAAGGGCAAATACAGAACAAGACGAGAAAGGTTTTAATCATTCATAACACAGAAATGTGATTTTTCCTCAGTGCTCATATGTTTTCTGTAGGGATAGGGTGTCAGAAACAACTATATTAGAGTCATTGATGCAAGCTCCCTTGCTCCTGAAGGAAGATATATCATGAACACTGAATGCTGAAGTCCAAAGAGTATTTATTCTGTACTCAGGCTATGAAAGAGGCTCAGCTCATGTTTAGTCCACCAGGCTATAAAATTCCTCTACACCTATTTGCTGCAGTTATATTTCTACAGCAAGCAAATACTAGTCCAGGTGCTGAAATCATGAGCACAGATGTTATCATGATGGGATGGTGGAAATAAGAAACTGTGTGCTTTTATTCAAGATTTTTCATCTCCTTTGTGTCCCCAGTCTCCACAATTAGTCATTAGTTTATGCAAATAAACTTGAATCACAAACCCTATTTCTCTTAGCCCTCTATTTTGTAATGACTTTGAGCACATCAATATCCAAAAGCTTCAAAACACTAACATGAAGATATGATTAGCACTTAGGAACACTATCTCTACTTGCTATGCACCAATTTGAAAGAAGTTAAAGTTCAAAACATGTCCAGTTGGGGTCTGTTTGCATCAATGGTAAAATTCCCTAGCTCATAATGAAGTCCAGTTATTACTGTTTCCAAGAAAAATACCCTAAACTTTTCAAAATCTTGCCTATTTAAAAAAAAAAAAAATTAAACCCACTAAAGCAAAGTGATGGTTTGTGACCATCACTTCAGTCAGATTCTGCAAATTAGTGTAATACGAATTACTGAAAAATGAGATTGCCAAAGCAAGCTGATTTTCGTTGTTTTTTGATGTGGAAAACTACTGCCTACAGATGGTTCTTCCCTTCCTGTATTCTGTTCTGTCATATGAACCGAATTACTTGAGCAAAGGTCGAACTCCAGCCTGAGATTTGCTGGTGTGCTATATTAGACCCCAAGAAACCATATTAGATTCAAAGGCAAAAAGGCTAAAACACTTCTTATTACTGCATAGCATTAAACAGTCCACAGAGAAAGCATAAACACAAGGTGTAAGAAGCAGCAGTACAGGGGAACAAAAATCCCACTTGCAAGCATCCTCATTCATTTGATTAAGTGCACATTCATGTTCACCTTGCACGGGTGAAATACCATTTCCTTATGTGTCAGTGGTGTGGAGGGAAGTCTTTGGCAGCAGAGACAAAATACCAAAGCAGTGACAATGCGTTTCGGGCAAGCAGGAAAAACAAAACATGCTCCAGCAAATATGTTATCAGATCAATACATTTCCCAACAATGCCCTGCACAGCCACACAGCCCTAAAGTTAAAGAATGCCAATTGAAATGCTGAATAGCCTCTCTGCCTTCAAAAATTCAATGGCTGCTCAAAATCCTGAATGCTTTCTGTAAGAGTTTCATTTACCCTTACAGTTACAAAAGAAAAGGAAAACATGGGAAATCATACTGTCTTTTATAAGAAGGTACAGAAAAATCTATCCAAAGGCCAAAACATACTGTAAGCTGGTGTTCTGTAAAAACAGAATATTTATTTAATACTATTTATTTGCTCATTTTTTTCAGGTGATCGTTTATTCTTTTGTTTCTGGACTACTGCAAATACAGTGAAGCTAAGGAGCCAAGGTTTCTACAGTGCTTCAGTACTCAGTGAGGTTCCCTGACTACGCACAGTAAAGAGTGAAGATGTGCTCCATTCTTTTCATCACTCCTTGTATAAATGAGTAAAAAGCATTGCATTTTAGATTGATTAACAGAGTTGAAAAATCTGATTTTTAGAGACAAACAGCTGGGGAAATTATTGCTGTACAAGAAGGCATTTTTTTTCAGAAGATTAGATTTAAATGCCCAGGGGTTAAGAACACACAGTGCTTTTGTAGTCCTTTCTAGGGCATAGCAGATGTGTTTTGCTGACTGACTCCAAATTCTGTTTAATGCATGAATTGCCCATGACTACTTATTCTGAATTCCAAGAATTTTTCACCACAGCAGAGGGAATTATTTTCTTTATTTTTCCTTCGCTTTTTTTTCTTTTTTTAACACTACCCTTTTTGCATTAAACTGTGCCAAAGGCAGGGGAGAGAAAAGGTTACTGCAGTTGCTGTGACAAAAGACAGGTTTCAGTCAAAAAGGGTAAGTGGATTTAATACTTTTGAAAGTGTTTGTTTAGTGCTCTTGTCTCTTGTTTATCAGGAAATTGGACAAATCCCTAAACTCTGCTTGCTGTTGCCCCACAATTAGGCACTGAAAACTCAGCTAGCATCTAAGACGAGTGGTTATCTGAACACAGCCAGAATGTGTCTATTGTGTTCAGCGATATAGGTGGCTTACAGGAATGAAAAGAGTAAAGTCAAGCAGGAAAAGATAGGTAAAAAAAAGGAGTGGGGATGCATTTTCCCTTTACTGGGGAATGAAAACTCAAGGATTTTTCAACTGCAATTGAAATTCTAAACTACTTCTATGTCTTTAATCTCAACTACTAACAAAACAGGACTTCTTTCCTTGTTAGGCCAGTAATTTCTGTGAATTCTGAAAGCTGTTAAACTCTGTAAGTATTACATCTTTCTATCCTAGATTATCACAAGATACCTTAATACAGCTTTCTAAAGACTTTGAAAGCACCATTACTTTTATTTTCCATTGTCTTTACTGAAAGCTCTGTTCTTCCCACTGTCTTGGTGGTGAATTTTTATGGCACCTATCCCATCTCTTAGCTCTTTGGCTAATATAAGCCTAGTCTTTTTCTTACCTGCTAGTCTGAATTAAACACCAGATTCCAATGAAATGCTACTGAACTGAAGAGGATTTGTGATCAAGACACAACAGGGTAAACATTCCATTGCAGGCTGAGAGCTCTTGAAAAGAGTGTCACAGCACCAACCCAGTGAGTCCAGGGAGACTTGTGAATGCTTTACACTAGAAAAAAATTAAAATTGTTTCTCCCTGGTAATGCAGCAGCAATTAAAAACCATTAGGGTTCATACAGTGCACTATTACTTATGGCCATCAACTTCATTCTGCTGCCATTATCACACCAGTGTAATCTGATAGTCAAGCTTGACATAAAATTTTTCCTTCTCTTTCGACAGACATGGGTAAAGTCCTCTTAATAATGGTACCCGGAAGAATTTGCCCTAGTGATAGAAACTAATTTTACAAAATGTTGGTTTCAAATATAAATTACACATATGAAAGGTGTGTTTTTCCATGTAGATAGGCTTTTATTATGACAGTCCAAGCAGTGTTCTAACAGAAAAGTATGGGGATGACGTATAAGGAAAAAAAACCAAAAATCTTTAAAGGTTCCTTTCACAAATTCTCACTTCTACTGAGATGTAAGAAAATACAGGTGGAGAAGCTAAAGAGAGAGTTGATATATTTTGCCAGGGGACTTAGAGACGTACCTTGTGGAGATAGATCCTTAAATCTCACTGGGCAGCAAATATCCAAGGTGCTTCTGCAAAGCTGGAGCTTTGCTTGCAGCTCAGTTATCTGCTTAGGTGACAAATCAACAAACCTTTAAGAAAGCTCATGCCCTTCAAATAATGCTCTGGATCTGATGTTGCAGTGTGAAAAGAAATCTTTGGAAATGTGGAAAGTGACATGAGGACAGAAAACCTTTAAATTGTACAAACAGATGGAATTTCAGTACTTGCACAAATATTCAGTAGTGTGTGATTTAGCATATATTTTCAGTCTCATTTCTGTTTCCGTGAATAAACCTATACACTTTTAAAAAATATAAACTACAGAGTGTCAGAACACTGGCTACATTTTATTCCCATCTTGGGGATGACTTATATCTTCATACTGGATTTTCACTTTGTCTTATAAAGAAAATTGTATTCTACCCACAACACAAAAAATGACACAATGAATACTGCACAGTACTATCTCTACAATATGGTTAGCCAGCAATCCAAATTATCCCTGGATATCTCATCCTGAAAAGGAAATTAGGGAATCATAGAATCATATAGGTTGGAAAAGACTGTTAAGATCATTGAGACCAACCATTAACCCAGCACTGCAAAGTCCATCATTAAACCATATCCCCAAGTGCCACATCCACATCTTTTAAATACCTCCAGGGATGGTGACTCCACCACTTCTCTTGGTAGCCTGTTTCGGTGCTTGGCAACTCTCTCCATGAAAAATTTTTCCTAATATACAATCTAAACCTCTCCTGGCACAACTTGAGGCCATTTATTCTTGTCCTATCACTTGTTATCTGGGAAAAGAGACAGACACCCACCTATCTACAACCCTTTTTCAGGTAGTTGTGGAGAGTGAGAAGGTCTCCCGTGAGCCTCTTTTACCCCATGCTAAACAGCCCCAGCACAGCTTGTGCTCCACACCCTTCACCAGCTCTGTTGCCCTTCTTTGGACTCGCTCCAGCACCCCAATGTCTTTCCTGTAGTGAAGGGCCCAAAACTGAACACAGGATTTTTTGAGATGTGGCCTCACCAGTGCCGAGTAATAATAATGATGGGATTCACTGAGTGACTTAAGTGCTGAAAGTACTGCAAAAAAATTCCCATATAAAGCTATAAAATAGAGTCCATAAAGGCAAAATACTTTTTTCTAATTCTCAAAGAGAAGCACTATGAAGTAACAGGGAAAAATTATCTTAACAAGTAAGTCATTGGGGAATTAGATAGGTGTCAAATATCAAATGAAGTTCATAAACTTTCATTTTTCCATTTGCAGTATATTTAAACAGCTAAAGCAAAAATATTTATTTCCAATTGCGTCAAAAATTTTTAAAACATCTATTACATTATATGAGAAATTTTTGACTCTAACCTCTATGGAATAAATAGAGCTGCTGGGTTTTTCATCAGTTCAGGGATGATAGTCTCCAAATATAGACATGAGAATTTGGGTCTAGTTTTGTTGATTGATGGGATAAACTCCATCTGTAAAAAGTGGTGAATTCCATCTTAAGGGCCTATCTTGTGGCTCTTAAAGAAGCCAATCTCCTGCTTCTTGTCTCTAGAAGGAGAATTATTACACTAAGCAATCTGGTCATCTGCCCTCAAGAGAGAGGACAATTATTTTTCTAGAAACAACCAGTAACATAAGGCTATATTTTCCTTCTTTCACAAAATGTAGGAGGGACTTGGAAGAAGCTAAATAAAAACCCATTTGTGGCTCTCTTTAGGTTCACAGAAAAAGTCTGTCTTACCCCTCCCAACCACACATACCACCCAGCTGCCTCCACAAATTACTGAGTTTCTGTCTCGTGTACTTTTTGCAGAAGAACTACACTGCATGAGAAGTACGTAACCTCCTTTTGTCTCCTCCTTTCCCACTTTCCACTGCCTGTCACTTATGACTTCAGAGAACAGGCCTGATAAAGAATTTAAATTTTTTTCCTGCTCTTAAACTGTGCAAATGAGAGGTTGCGTGTCCCAGACCGTCACTGGAAAGCAGAGGCACAGTGTTTACAGATACAGTGGTGTATTGCCTTAATTCTACCCATCAGAGTATAAGATGATGCTAAAACAACTGGATACTAAAAAAAAAGAAAAAAGGCCTAAACAAGATAACAAACATTCCTGTAAATAGCATGAGAAACAACATAAATCCATGTTTTCTGTCAAAAATAATCCATCTCTATTGATCCTTTAACTTAATTTTCTCTGACTAAGATTCAGTTTCCAAACTCATCAAAGCACAACTTTCTCTGATGTTATTAGATCTTGTTCAGTCCCTCACAGACTTGAGGTGTTTTACTCCCAATACGTGCATATTTTAGCTTCCTAGACTTTTCAACACTGGCTTAAATATAGACAGCAGACTAACTGAGGTCTGTTTTGCTGGATATTGTATATAGATCAAACTTGGAGATGGTGGTAAAATTAAACAAAAGTTGTCCGCCTTTAATATAAAACCCAAAAGTTTGGATACTCAGATGCTGTATCTATGAGTTTATTCCAGAGTTGGATAGCTGCTTACAAGTACAAGCTTTTATGCAGAATTTACTCTCACTTTCTAATGCTGTGAGTAACTCACCGATTTATAACGATAAAGGTCTTTTATGAACAAGGGCCACATTAAAGCACTGGATCCAGCAGCGGTTCATACAACCCTGAAGATAACAGGTTAGTCTGTACTAGGCTCCTGGAACTGCAGGTCAAGTACCTGTGCTGGGACACAGAGCAAGGACTGTGTTGTGCCCAAAGGAGGAGGGGGAAATGGAACAGTTGCAGAGCTGCTGAGCAGCCGGGAGTGTCCATTAATCTTGCTGGAAAAAGAAAAGAGAAGAGGAAAATAACAGGTATATAGCAGCTCAGAACACAGCTAGGCAGAAAAAAACCCAAACAACAAACCAAAAATAAAGCCAACCAACAAACCAGTTATTAGAATAAGACAATATTTGGGAGTTTGGAAGGGAGTTAAACAGATTCTGGAGGTAGGGTGGAGTAATATCAATGGTGATATCGCGCTGAAACTGACTTTCAGACCACTTTAGATGGTGCTTTCATAAGTATGGTTGGCACAGAGAAACTGCTGTTGACACACTGCTAAGAGGTAATGTCAGAACTCAGTAGACTCAGAACAACAGACAGGAAGAACACGAAAATGGTGAGCACTAGAAAGATGAAAAGTGGTGTAGTTAAATAGGAAATCTATCAGTTGGAAATGATGGTGAAAGAAAATTATCTGCTAGTTATTTTTCAGAAATCCACACCAATGACACAGTGATGACAAATGACAACAGGAAACCCAGGTACTTTGGATAGAATACTGTGCAAAGTTTTGGTTATGTGTTCTTGAAAAAAACATCTTTCATCTGCAACTGGGTGCAATAAAAGAGCAAGCTGAGTGAGATAAAAGGAACTATAATAAGGAGCCTGCAAGAGCTGCTCATCTTTCCACAGAAAAATACAAACTGACAGGATAAGGTTATTCACCTTAAAGGCAATAAAAGGTAAATACCTAGAAAAGAACTGCTGAAAAGCAATGTTAACAGGAAGAAGCTGTCTATAGATATATTTAAGTAGATTCACATAAAAAGATTTCTGATCATCAGGAGGATGAAGCTCTATAGCCATGCTTCTGGTGGCATTGGAGTGGTAAGAAATTCTTGAATGATTTGATAAACTTATGAAGGTTGCATTTGACGTTATTGGGTTCAGTGACCATGGAGATAGCTTTCTACCGTGTCATGACAGTAAATTCTGCAGGGTCATTTTAAAAGTCCAAGAATTTCAGATCTATAATACCTGTAAAAACAGAACAACCTATGTGGAGGAAGTGTGAAGATAAAAAAATGGCTTCCTTTTAAAGTTTTCTTTTTGTTGCAAAATATAAATTATGACATACAATATTTTTCTACCAATTCCTAAATTTTAAAAATCAGAATAATTATGCACCAACCCAGACAAGAAAAAATGAAAACAAAAATTCAAATTGAATGACCTAAATGTGACAGGACTGAGAGCCCTTGAAATACAATCTGTTTTGCTCAGACCAGAGGAAGCAAAAATTATCACCAGTTTACAAGCATTTAAATGTACCAACAATCACTGAGGATGATATGTTGCTAGTTATTCTCTTTGTTAATAAATTTGAAAGAGAACACAAAGACAGAACAAAAAGAAAAAATAACCAAGAAACATTGATCTGTAAGTGTGTATTTTCTGGAGAAAAAAAAAATAAAGTCTGTAAGTGCTGTTGACAGGGTCACGGGGAGAAGAACACCTGTTCTATTTGCTTTGCAAATAAAGCAGAAAATCTGTATTCCAAGCACCTCAGACCAACACTTTTATAAGTGTTCAATTCAGGAGAGCAATAGATTAAAAGTAAATGGGGTGTATGGTCAGAGAAAAAGTAAAAAAAAGAAAAAATATATTTTTTAAACTTTGTTAGTTAAAAGAGGGATCTTGTCCAAAATGAGAGTAAACAAACTCAGTCTTGGCATAATTTCAGTAAATATAGAAAACATTCAACAACTTTAGAAGCCCAAGACCACCGATTGGTTGTTAACACAGTTTTGTTTTTCCTCCTCTGTACAAACATTTACATACATCCATAACAAGCCTCAGGTGAGTGGTATAATTAAATCTGATCTGAATTTTGTGCACAGAAAAAGGCATTTGAATCACATCAAATAGTCTTAAATCTGAGTTTGCCTAAAAATTGAGTGAAAAGTGAGTGAATGCAACAATTTGTCACTGCAATGAGCTTTAGACAGAATGTTTTATATATTTGACTTTTGAAATTTCACTAAACTCTGATGAAGCTATTTCGTGTATCCAGACTCCAGGGTCTGGAGTGGCCCTTCCGATGTAAGGTTTTTTCCAGTTTTCTGAATTTCTATGATCCAAACCCTCACCAAAAAGAAAAAAAAAGTCTAAACATATTTTTAATGCCAGTTACACAAAACTATAAATCAGGTGATTGAAGGGCGGTTTCAACTTCCCAGTAGTGAGTAAGAGCCTTCATAGGAACAGAGCAAAGGTCTAAAGAGGTGCTAAGTGTGGTCGATCAGTGGCAGCCGGCTCCTTAGCTGGCAAGGCTACTAACCTTATCTCAGTGTTAATCATGGAGTTTTGAATGCTGAAGTCCCTTCCTTATCCATAAAAGGTTACAGCACTGCTTCACTGATTATGCTACACACCCTGGGTTTTTCTAAATTTACCTTAGAAAAAAGAAGTGCTTGAAACTAGTCCTTAAGTGCAATTAATTGCTCTGCCAGTTATACCCATACTCCGTAAGGTGAGAAGTAACCTACAGCTGTTTTCATGTTTATAACTAGATTTTAAATTATTTTCCTAGACCTATTTAAAATCATGCTTGGCATTTCAATGCTCCTTTAGAGAGAAAATCTTGACAGCACAAATATCCTATGATACAACATATGAAAGTCATCATTATTTCAGTAAAACAACCTAATAGAAGAGTAATTGACTAAATCAAGCATCATGATAAAAACCAGAACAGAACATTATCCAATTAGGCCTTATCACAACCTCCTCATTTTAAAACCCTCTTAATTTCACCAGCAAATCTTCACTTCTTGTACCTGACAGGCACACAAATAATTTTAATACCTGGATCTTTCAACCTGCCCTCTAGGAAAAAATCCATGCCTTTGCTCTGCTAAATTGCAGAACTTAAGTAGGCAAAAAAGGACATCCCACTGCCTATGCTGTTGTCAGCTACTCTCCCCAGAGCTGAGAGCGTTGCTGGCTCTCAGGCATTAAGATCCAGGAGATGGTCAGGAAAAGATCTGTGTAAGACTAAGCTCCAAGGGCTGTTGGTGTTGCTGTGGTGGTTGTGACCTTTGAGTGGGCACTTGATGTGTTGGGGAAACTGTGAGAAGAGAACAAGGCAACTTTTCCAAAAGACAAGGTGAGATCCCTGAAGTCTGGTGGAAATATATTTTAATTAAAGCACAGAATATGTGAAATCCTTGGTTGCCCAAAATCCACAAGCCTGAAGAGTGGTTAACTGAGACTATTGTAAGTCTGGGGAACAATAATTGCAAAAATGGTCTATTAAAAAATAACTGATGACAAAACCAATTTGAATGATGGCAAAAACTTTACTAGCTACAACTTACTTTTGCAAGTGTAAAAGCACAAGTATGCCCTTCTTTCAAAACCATGTCTCTTGAAACAGTCAGCTTTGAAAAGCCAGCAGAACACCTTTTATATTAAAAAATATTGTCAGCAATGCAGGTTTTGAATAAAAATATTTCAGTGAATTTCATAACGTGGAAATAAAACCCTTAACTTTTAGGTTTTGTACAACCTATTAAGGATAAATTTTGCAATATCATCCTTGTAATGAGATTATTTCACTAGATATCTTTGTGTAATAATGTATTCAATGTACCACTTTGAAATATAAATCAATTATTTTCAACCTAGTGCTAGCCAGAAGCTATGCTTCTAACTAACAAATGAACTAGAGGATTCCTCTGTTACTGCTAATTAAAAAGTTCGTTGCAAATGTTAAAAACTGAGAGCAGCCATGACTATGGCATTGCTACAAGGATATGGCGGCAGAATTCCATATGGCAATGGTTATTCAAATTTTCATGTGTTAAGAGATTTTTATTGGCTACAGCCCTCCTTGTCTCATAAAAGTCTATTAATATTTCAGAAGACTGATACAATGTTGCAGCTGTAATGGTGTCATGGACTAATTCATTTATTCTGTTCTCACAATATTTTCTGTAACAGTAAAAACAATTAGTGCAATTGGTACAATGGTGGACAGAATTATAGTCAACCAGTTACAGAAGGCATGGTTAACAAGATAAATCAATGGAACTAATTCAATTGTGACAGTGGAGAATATATCATGAATGGAAAAGAAAGCAGTTGTGTCAGTGGGAATGATAATAATCTGTTTTCCCTCACCACAAAACTCAAATAAAATAAGACCTCAATTTTCTCTGTCATAAAGCAGTCAAAGAGCTTAAAAAAGTAGAAGGAAAGAGAATGGAAAACAATCAGCTAGTCCAAATGTTTCAGAGGAGGCACAACCAACTGAACAACAGCAATTTTTTGGGAGAACTACAGAGAGGAAAACCTTTTTGTCACATCAAAAACTGTAACAAAGGCCTACCGAAAAGCATTAGTCAGAACCTCAGTATTTCTTATCTGATTTTCATGAAATTATGATGTGGGCCACTATTAAGGGGTTCAAGTAATTCAAGTAATGCAATGCTGAGAGAGATTTGTCTTAGAACAAAACCATGTATTGGCAGTGCAAAACTATATATTACTCAACAAAGGACTGAATGAGAAGATGTTGAATGTGCATGTACTTGCATAAATATAAGAATGCTTCCTAGTTTCAGACTTTCTCTTCCTCCAAAGAGGGCTCCAAGGAGAGCTGTGATGAAAGGAATGTGGGTTTTAGAACGTGCCCTTGAGGCGTGGTTGCGCAGAATATTGTAAAAAGCAGCACAGAAGACAGGCTGTGACAGCCACATAGTCCTTAATGTCAACGTTGCTAACACTGATTTTCCATGATAGTGCAGAATCTAGATCAAAAACAAACTCCTTTCACCTCCACAAATCCTTCAGTACTCTTTTTACCCCACATGATTCCACACAACCAGTGTAATATTATATATCCTCATAATCAATGAGCTCTACCTAAAAGCTAAACATAATATGGTAGTATCAATTTTATCCAATCTCTTAATGGTTTGTGACATCATATTTGTGTTTGCTGAATACAATAAAGCTGGTAGTCAAACCATCACAGCAGTGATGAACACGTTCAATATGCACAACCATATTGAAAAATAATGCGTCTTATTTTACAGGACACATCTCATATCACCCTGTAGTCTGTAGTCTGGAACAATTGGGTTCATTACAAAAGTCATCACAAGTGATTTTCTAACACAGTTACATACAATTTGAAATGTCATTGGACATATGAAAGAAATCATAAAAAGAAACTGGGAGCACACATTCAGTGAAATACAGATTAATACTCACTTTACAGTCCAGAAACTTTGAAAATACAAATAAAGCTGACTTACTCCCTTTTGAATAAATCATGATTCCCTGACTCTCTTCTGTTTTAATCAGTGCATTGTGGTTACTATACGTTGCACCTGATTTCTCCTAAAGTATCTATCCCCTGCCCCCAAAACTACTCCAAAGTTCATACTTGCAACCAAAGAGATCCAAGACCATGCTATTTTGTTCCCAAGTGATCATTATGTGCATCTGGAGCTTGTATCTTCAGTGTGGACGAAAGTATGACTGTCTGCTCCTTCCCCTCTGTCCTTGACCCAATTTTTCCTTTGTATTCTCAGAAGGCAGCTTCTGCTTTCTTCAGTTTTTTAGTGGGAAGCATATGGATGGTAATTTTTTTCCTTTTACTAGGTTGGGGTATTTAACAAAGGGTAGCTCATGGGATAGGAAGATTAATGTTATCATGAGATGTGTGCTTCTCTGAAATGGAAGTAGTTTAATTAATAAAGGTAGCTCACTTGCTTAACACTGACTAACTTCAACACCCAAGCTAAATATTTGAAAGATTTGAAAAACCCAGTTATTTCAATGAAATTCCCCTTCCAAGTGTTAAGTTTCTGGCCAACACATATATGTGCAGAAAGTACCCAAATAAAATGTCTATAAAATGTGGTAAAACACTGTGTTTTTCTATGAACTTCTAGAGAAAATTTACAAGCGTTGGATAGAAAATACTAAACTGTGTTAATGCTGAAAGCAAACATGATTATAGCCTTAGCTGCCTCCTCAGCTTATTAGAGAACACACAGAGTTACTCTGTGTTGGGGGGGAAGTAAAATATATTTCATTCAGTAAGCATATTTACTCTTTACATATACATTTAAACTTCAAAATAGTTTTGAAATTATGATTGATGCAAGGTTCACGTGGCTTTAAATCACGCATGCCTTTAAATCACACAGTCTACACAAAGACTATATTGTGGCTTATGTTGTATTTACAGGATGGCCAGGCTACAAGTGTTACTGTTTTCTGTGATCCAAACATACCCCAACATTCACAGCTTCCGCATGGTTGCCTTGGGCTAACCTGCTCTGCTTATCATCCATTCGCTCCCTGTTGACTCAGATGTCAGGTCCAGGTTCTTTCTTGTTAAGGATGTGTTTGTGCTTTCCTGACTTACAAAAAGATCAATTCCCATATACCAACCTCAAATGATTCAGCTTGTATCCCACTCAGACCCATTTTAACTCCCAGCCCTATTTGCAATTCCATGCATTGGCTCAAGGAGAACTTTTTTTGTTGTTTTTTCTTCTTCATCCTCAAAGTTCAAGCCCCTCATTGCATCACCTTGGAGCCAGGTCTTCTTATACCACCACAATTCAGGTACAGGCAGGGCTCGATTACTGAGAACTGGGATAGCTCTGTAACTTAGAGAGCTGGGTGATACATGTACTCAGGCGTGACAGTGCAGACACACCCAAATGGCTCTGCAGGGTCTCTGTCTGGCACTGGGCTAGGAAAGGTCCACCCAGCCAAAAGCAAGCAGGAGCCTGCCCAGGCATTTGCATGTCTTTGCTATGTTCTAGCTTCTGTGGTTTTTTTCTTAGATGTAGGGCAATACCTCAGCTGTTTTTGTGTATTTATGCCAATCCATGAGTATCTGAAAACTGCCAAAGAGTTAAAACATACTGCTCTGAAATTTAGTGATGTTACTAAAAATCCTGTTTTTCCTCCCAGGCACCTGTTCAAAGGTTTGCATTTTAATTTTTCTCTTGGTATAATTCCTCTGCTAGGTTTCCACTACTAGGAATTTTGGATCTTTCTTGCAGAAGAGTAGACCTATTACTAATACTAGATATAGATAACAAAAATTATGCTTATCTGTGTATGAAATTTAAAAAAAGAGTTTTGTTACACTACAGAATAGGAAGAGTTACCAGAGAGGTTCACGTTAACTAGCGTAAATGTTGTTAAAAATATAATCCATGTTGAAGACAAATTTAAAAAACCTTATGAGAAATTATAAGCATGTAAATTCATGTAATGAGAAGAAAAAGTACCTTTCCAGGGCTGATGTTACAGCCAACAACATGAAATGTACTGTATTTGGAGTATGACATTAACATCACATATTAAAGATAACCCTGCTCTTTATGACTATACTTTATACACAGGAGAACTGTGAATGAGCTATCTTTTTCTCACTTCTTATGTGAAGCAAAAACATTATGACAGCTAAATAACAATATTTAATACATGATGACCAAGCTGCTAGAATAAAAAAGCTTATGAAAATATAATGTACAGCTTTCTACAATAAATAAGATTATTCCAAAGCATATTTAAACATATTAATGACTGTATAAAATTCCAGGCACTGCTTGTAGCATCCTTTAAACAAAATATTATTGCATTTTTAGGCCAATGAATATCTGATAATATGGCAAGAATATTGACGGCTTTGAGAGTCAAGAAATTGGCAGGCTTCAAGCTGTCACGAAAGAGAAATAAAGTTACAAGATTACTTTGTCAATAAATTGACCTGCTTCTAATTTTATATTATACACAAGGCTAAATTTCAAGTCCTTGCTTCTTTCTAGTTCTAAAAATAGAATTATTTCTCCATCCTTTCCAGCTTCTATGAAAATGAGTAAGTCTCTTGTCTTAAACTTGCCATGGCAAACGCTCCGTATTTTCTGCTTTAGATAAGACTGCCTGTCTTGGGGTGACTCTATCATGTGTATCCCCTATCATGCTCTATGCCCAAAAAGTAATATTGTGCCTTTTCTGTGCCTTTAAACTGAGCTTGAGGAAAAAAAAAAAAAAAAAAAACGAACTTTCCAAAGCAGCTTCTCAAGGACACAGAGATTACACTCCTCAGTGTTGTCTGGCTGTGGATGGCACAGAGGGAGCACCCTGCTTGCTTTTCCTTCAGCCAGCTGTTTTTTTTCCCTCTTGGCGTGAGACGGAGAGCTGAATTTTGTTTCCTGGGACTTTGGTTTTTTCCCTTCTTCTCTTCTGAACTGTTTCAACAACATCAGAACACATCAGGAGAATTTTCTCCCCGAGGCCCGGGGGTGGGCCCATGCCCTCACCGACCAGCTCTGAGGAGGAGAGAGACCACACCTACAGAAGGACTCTGAAATCTTCCCAGGTTTCTCTCTATAGCGAGGGTTTTAATTCATTATTTAGCATCATTATCCTTTTCCTGTGTGTTTGTTAAAATAAATAGTTTTTATCTCTTTCACTTCCCTTCGAGGAAAAATTTCCTTTTTTCCTGAACCCTGTTGGGGGGAAGGGTGGTTGCAACCTGGTTTTCTCTCAGGGGCTGTATTACTAGATTTTGGCCAAACCGGCACACTGCCTTTTCCCAATGTGTAACCAGGGCAAGTAGTTTCAGGCTGAGCATCTCCCTACTTCTTCACCAGGAATCTGGGGTCACTTTTTTTTTAACAGGTGCACAATAGAAAAAAGCAAAGCTTCCTGGTTAAACATTATGCCCGGGGAAACCACGTCGCTGAGGAAACATCAGGCTGTGTCCAAGCTATTGCCTCCTGCCTCTCAATACCACTCATATTCATGTACAACAGCCTCCCAACCCAGATGTATAACAACAATCCAGGCGGGAACCTCAGAGCTGCATGCATCCAAATGCAAATATTATATATCGGCCAGCAGTCCTGTTACATTTTAATCTCTAGCATTACTAATAAATATCTGGATTTGAAAGCCCTTCCTAGCTTTCGGATCTGGTTAAAAGCCCAGCCTATGCTACAACTTGATGTGGGTGACTACTGTCCATTTATTGCTGTCTTTCTGAAGTGCCTTGGTATCCATTAAATAAAAATCTGGGAATACAGAAGCTCTATAAAAAGTCCCTGTCTCATCCCTGTCCCCCTGCCCTATTCAGACTTTGGAGAGAAAGTGTAATTCAGGATACTCAGAGGATTTCCCTAGAAGTTAGGCACAGACTTTTTGCTTTGTCAAAGCTAAGAAGTTATTTTTGCAAATAAGGCTTTTACATGCAATCAAGTTTGGTTAAAAGTATTCTTTTTCTGCTAAGATGAAGCAGAACATGGCATACAGAAATGAATCTCCTCACAAACAGATTCTGAAGGCGATCAGACAAGTGTGAGAACTGATGTAAAAAGCCCAGCTTCTGTAGAAGAACAGAAATTACCAAGTAATCTTTCACCAGCTTCTGAAAGAACCTGTTACTTCTTCAGTCGCTTATCAGATGAAAAGTACTGCATTGCCTTGATTGTAAATGACTGAGCTCTTAACTTTCGGGAAGAAGAAATGCCCAAGGCAAGAAGAGATATTTGCATGTCAATACCTCTTACCGGGCAGCTCATATCACTGTCTTGTTCCTGGCTAGTGAACCTGAAGTACAGTGTATTTCACCTTAGCTTTAACATCAAAATGCTTAAATAATCTTATGAGAGAGCTAGATCATGGCTCCATTATGGTTACTTTCCACTGTTAAACATCCCTTTAAATATCCATTATAATATTATAAAGCACCGTGAGTGCTCTTCAGGTGGAAGAACAGCTAACATCTCCATGCAGCCAGAAGAAGTGAGTATTTAACACCTTTTTTCAGAAGTCACTTGTGGAGACAAGATTTGTGTAGCACCTCCCTCTTGACAGGTACCGTGATAGGACACTTAACAGAGTCGTGCCACCAAGGAGGGAAGATAATCAACATTTCTACAGCACCTTCTAGTTTTTAAGTCTTTTTGTGAAACATTTTACTTTTGCGAAACATTTTATTTTTGCTGTCTGATAAAGACATTTTGTCCTGAGACATTAGAAAACATCTTGCAATAAGATTCATGACAATGCTAACATAAATGCTTTTATTGGTTCAATCAATGTGGTTTTGTTTCAGAGAATGAAGAAGGGTTGCCTGAGAATGTAAGCTATTTGAACATGATATAGTTAGAAATGTTACAAGAAATTATTCTGTGAGATTATGTGTGTGTCTGTAAATGAAGTTTAAGCAATCTAAATAATTTGCATTACTTTCTGCCAAGGCCTTTTGAGACCACAAATTTATTATCATTTATTGAGGCTCAGCCTAGAAATCTTTTACAGGAATAATATGTTCATGCATTTCATACGTGCCCAACAAATTTCACTGTAATTTACATCAAATCTTATTTTGATACTCTTGTAGGGCTAATTCAGAACTTTGATTTTTAGCCAGTTTGGCCATAAAAAACCCCACATTATCTCAGCTTAAAATAATGTTTGAGTTAGTTTCTGTATACTTAATTGCTGTGTCCAACATCTTTGTTTCAGTTAATTACATCAAACTTCTGTAGCCAGCATGTCATATAAATGCTGTTAAGCCAGGATGGTTTTTAATATTACACATTACATTTAGTCCTCTTCAATTCTTTTGGAGAATTTCAGTGCAATTATGAATTTTCAAATGTTTATGCAAGACAGACTACATTTATAATCACAATCACCACTGGAGAACTTCCATATTATTCCAGTGAAACACAATTTAAATCAAGGGAGTTGGAGCACTGTAAATGTGGAAGAGGTGATTCAGTCCCTTCTTCCACACATTTTACTGAGATTGGCTTTCAAACTGGCATTAGATGAAGGCCTTAGACTTTTTGTCTGCTGAGGAAAGGAAATCTTTGTTTTATCCCTAGCAAACCAGGAATAAAATGCCAGTTAGGTATCATGGAAAACAGGACACCTTCAGAGATTCAAGTGAATGTTATTTTGCTGAATGTTTAGGATTTCACTGGAATGTGTCAGGTACAAGCTCAATAAGTTCCCAAACTACAAAATGCTTGAACTCTAGTTATAAAATAGAGTTATAGCAAAAGTGATCACTAGAGAAAACACTGACTAGAAAGTAAAAGGAATTTTCTGAACACGTGGCAAAAAATCTATTGGAGAGAATAAATGAACCTTCACAATAGTGTTTTGAAAATACAGAACCATCATAATGTAGCTGTTTCATACTCTAGTCTTCAATCTGATAAAGAACCTAGCCCAGAAATTGCATCACTATGCTTTTCAGAGATCTCAGCAGAGGAGATACTGTCACACAGAAGAAAAAACTAACTTTCTTCTGTCAAGTCTGTGTCAAAACAAAAATCCCAAACTCAGTTCTCTGTCTTTTATATAGTCCAATACCATCCTTGTAAAAGAATTTCATAAGCACACTAGAATGTGCCATTGCCTAAATTATGATATCTTTCTTGATTTAGAATAGACGCGTGTTCAGGTGGAGTCTCGCTGGAGTCATGGCAGTTAGTTTAATGGGAATATATAACCAAAAACCAGCAGAATTTACACTGCATTACATAGTCTTTTGTCACTCTCAGATCTCTGACCTTGCCAAGGTGAACGTTTTGACAATATCACTTTGCAGATGGGCTACTCAAGGGCTGCATGCAAGGACTACCTGAGCGGTCCACTGATGTCATGCAAGCTGGAGGCAGCTTTACCTTTGTAACAGAACTCCCTTCATTCCCATCTGGAGCTCATACTACTGAGTTCTCACCAAACAACTCCATGAATAAGGGTGTAACAGTACTCCCTTTTACACTTACACAACAGAAATTATATCTGCTATACCCACTTTACCAATGAAAACATATTTCTTGTCGTGGGAAGTATTTGGTCTTATTCTGCAAAAACACATTCAACATTTCTAATAATATGA
Source organism: Rhagologus leucostigma (assembly GCA_013397725.1). Classification (NCBI taxonomy): domain Eukaryota; kingdom Metazoa; phylum Chordata; class Aves; order Passeriformes; genus Rhagologus; species Rhagologus leucostigma. The sequence continues at coordinate 655,713 of VZTD01005554.1, forward strand.
TTTAAATTATAGTGGCATTCTGTCGCTGTTTTCCCCACAGACGAGTAGAGAAATGACACAGAGTCCAGCTGCAGGGTTACAAGGAAACAAGACAAAAGCTCCCCTTTAATGATTTCTCAGAAGGCTTTTTATATGTTAGTTTGCAAAAGTGTATGAAATGGCATAAGGTAATTGGTTTTTGCCATCCACCCCTTAAGGGGATTGGTCAAGTTCTAAGACACCCATCTCTGGATGTTTTTCTAGTTAGAACCATAACAATTCTGCAAAACAACCTGCAGCTGCAAGAAGTTTATAAAATGGTAACATTGTTTTGAGTTACTTGCATGGGAAAGACAGAACTTTCACAAAAGTGCTGCAGAGAGCTAAAGAAATTCTCCGCTGAAGCTTTTTCAGCATCCATAGCATTCTGGTCCAAAGTTGAAGACCAGCTACTTTTTTTGTGTTAATTCAGAGTTCTGAAAGATATATATATATTTATCAGAATATTCAAGCAATTCCTCAAATAATTTTCAGTCTTCAATTACAAAAAAGGCACTTTTACAGGCCAGGGGCAAAGATATTTAAACAGTGGCTTCAATTTTACTTTGGTAGATAACCTTATAACACTCTATACATCACAGAAAATATTGAGTTTCAAGCTTTCATCAAAACCTCACGAGCTTAAATCAGGCTTTTCCTTCTCTACCTAAGATCTTAACCTTCTACTGTCAGCAAAGAGAACTGCTGGAAGCCAAAGAGAGATAGATAAGCCTACCAGCATTAAAAAAATGCTTTCAATACATTTACAGGCTTGAAAAAATTCTGAGAATATTTATCTTTGACCATGGAAATTGACTATCAGAGAGGAAAAATAGTTTGATGTTCTTTAGGATTGATGAACTTTATGTAGGTAAATATCATTATTCATATATTATGGTGAGTATTTACTAAATTCTTCACTTACAAACAAAATTATATGAAATAAATTATGTGAAAACACAGCCCAGTTTCTCTGTTCCTTCAAAACATGAAAATATACCTTCTATTCCTTCAGTTTTGACAAAGATTTTGCCTGCTCTTAGGTTCATCTTATTTGTAATAAGCCTGAGAACTGTGCTTTAATCCATACAGACTGTTACTGTATTCACATAAAGACTGGCCAAAACTAATTAGGAGACTATGAGGAGGAGTCTAAGTACTCATACAGATCTTCTCTTGGAGCTTTTGTAGGAAAGAGAAAAAAGCACATTCGGTGCCTTCATCTTCTCACAAAAAATACTTCAAATTATTATTCTATGGCTATAGAGGAATCAGTATTACTTTTCCAATTAATGTCTTCACTCCTCTGTAAAGGAGCCTGGTTAAATATTTAAAGTTACAGTAATTCAGTACAGAGCTTCAATTCCCTTCCTCAGCACACAATATCTGAGCTTCCCATCAGAGTAGTTAAGACCCATATTTGATAGTGCTTACATTTTACCTTTCCATTTAAGGCCCAGGATACACAGGTGCCCAGCTGCTTCATTCATAGATGAACTTTAGCTAATCTTGCGCAGGAATTTTCTATGTAACAACCTAATCCTATGCAAGTTACCATTCTGTCAAAGCCACAAAAGCAAATGTGCTCCTGCAGCTCAGTGTTGCCATTCATAGTCCAGCATCTTTATTTTGATCACAGATGAAGTTTGACTTGAGCCAGTAAGTCCACCATGGTTCAGTGACTGCGTTTCACAGCTCTTGTTCAACTTCTGCCATGTCTGCCACAGCAGCAACAGAGAACACTGGAGAATTGGGGTGGCATTAATGTCAAGTGAAAACGTCTGTATGTTTCAAAGCATAGATATCTTATGGACTGGCTGACTAAAAAATTTTGTCTGAGCATAAGATCAAGTCCTTGTGTTGACAAAAAGAATGAAGAAAACATTCAAAAAGAACTCTTAGAGAATGGATGCCTACAGAATATGACAACATTTGCCAACTTTAACTTATTGGTGCTTGATGTGACAGATAAACAGTAAATGTAACAGCTGATGAATTCATGCCACTTTAATGGAAATGAAAATAATCAGAATATTAAACACAGAGCAGGAAAGAAGTGTATCCCAGATCCTGTGGAAAAACAATTTTAATTAATTATAAGCATATTATCCTTTCAAAAACCCCATGCCTACATGATTTTCTACAGTCAGCTATGCCAAATTTGAGTATGTGTTAGGTCATCCTCATGGTGGTTTGAGACACTTTCAGATTGTAATTCATAATAAAGAATGGAAAAATTTCTAGGGTATTTTAGTTGGGTACACAAGTACATCCAACATAATTATTAGTTCAACTGTACCTTGCATAAAGCCTAGTGATCTTATACAAGCCATCTAAGATTTGCACCATGGAATAAATTGTTTTACACCTGCAGTTTGTCTGTGCTTTTGCTCTTTCTTTAAATTTGCTAATGCTAGTAATAGCTAAAATTAATGGTCATAAAATATCAGGAAAAAACACCCAGAAAAACACAGAGAACTAAGTCTGTGTTACTAAGATGCTCGTTAAAAAAGGTCAACAGAGCTGCCGTTGGGTAAGTTTGTCTGTTGAAAACAGTGAAACATCAGGACAAATTTTTGGAGCATTGGAGCAGAAGACACAAATCAAGGACCCACAGACTGAGGAAGATATGCACTGAAAATCCATGGGCTTCTAAAAATTAAGTGCGAAACATATCCAACAAAATCTAGCTTCAGAAAAAACTTATTTAGTCTTCAAGCAAGCAGAAATTTAATGCAACATTAACACTAGATTGAAGAACCTAGAGGAGTTACTAGTACCTGCAAATGTTTTGCTTAATCAGTAGGTTCTTTTTTTCTTTTCTTTCTCATCACAACACATCAATAAAGGTTCCTAGGATGAAGTTTACTAAGCTTAATCAAGGATGAAAAAACAATGGGTCATTATCAAGGATAGCAGTAATATTCATAGTACGAACCATAGCAATAATCAAGTTCTTAAAATTAATAATAATAATACACATACTTCCAAAATAATAAAAATGCGTCAAGGCTCTCAGATGAACATAAGTGACACAGTTCCTCGATGGATCTGGTTTTATGTTCTATACAGTAGTTTTGCTTCTGCTGGGACGATCTCATTTATTTCTGCTTCATAGATGAGAAAAACTGCCAAATATTTAGGAGAATGAAATTACTAAGTATAGTGATGTTTCAATGTATAACTAAACTAGAATGGCATCCGAGTAGCATAACAACTAGATTGATGCCAAACAGCAGCACAATCTGAAACTAAAAGATGTCTCAACTTTTGTTCTTCACCTAAAAAATTTCTCCTAGCTTGCTTTCAGGCTAACACTTGAGCGTAAAAAGTTATGTGTTTTATAATCTTGGCCATGTAAGAGAGGCATAAAAAAAAAAATGCGTCACAGGTAGTCCCGATTTGAGCTCTGTGATTATTACTTACAAGGCAAAAGACTTCAAATAGCCTGTTGGAAAAAAAGGCCCAAGTGTAAAAATGGGATGGTGGTTTAACAGCAGCTACATCTCAGCAGTGTGGTGCTTCCCTCATGAGTTCACAGAGATGGATACGGTCTCAGTTTTTCATTGGTAGCTAGTGTTATATTTGAAGATACTGCTAAGTGGGAAATGACAAATAAGGCAACTTTTGCACTTTGATAGAGGGAGTGGTGTAGGTCTGTAATAAGTGAACAAGAGAACAGCCACTCTGACTCTTGTTTGCCTGAAGTCTGTGAAAGCAGCTTCCGGAAGAGAAAGGGCATCCCAGCATCCATATAATATAATCTATTTGTCACAACCTCACTGCTAACACTCTGTGACTAGTTTTGCAAGTTGTGAAAGAAATAGCCTAGAAGCAGCAAAAATGGTGACAAAAAAGAGACAAGTCTGCTCTTGTCCACCTCCTAAACCCTAGTGGGCTGCTAACATCTGCAGAGCCCTTCTAAGGCTGCAGGTTGTTCAGCCAGAACCACAATCCTGTTCACTGCTGACTGTACCAAGTTGCATCTGTCAATTACGTACAGACAGGTTATCTACACCATGCTGAGTGTGTGTACAGCACCTGCAGACACATTCCTCCCTCAAGACTTCTGCTGCTACTGTGCTTTAACAACACAGTTCACACTTTGGGCTTTTTTTGTGTGTGTGTGTGTGTGTGTGTGTATGTGTGTGTGTGTGTGTGTGTGTGTGGAGAGGAGGCAGGGGGAGAAGGGGTATAAGGAAAAAGTATATAGATACTTAAATGAAATACTAGCAAAGATAAAATATTACCAAGTCTAAAATAGTGTGATTTAGAAATATTTCTTCTATGAAAGAGTAATTAGGCATTACTAGTAAATTAGAAAGGAACGATAATGATACATAACAGCAGAGGATCTGGTAACTCCTTCACTAGGCATTGAAAGTAGCATGCTAATGAGCCATGTCTACAGCATGGTATAAGCATGCTGAGTCTGATTGATCATATGCATGATCATCTTGCAGAGATAGTTTATCACTGTTGCATCACTAAGTTCCCTCATAGAACAGCAAAGATTAGAACAAAGACTGCAGAAAAAAAAAAAAAGAATCTATTCTGTTTATGCAACTGGTAAGTATGCCAATGTTTGACTTCAAAGAGTTTGGATTAATGGTTGAACAGGAAAGAATATTTTGTATTCCCATTGAGCAGGCTGAAGTTAATAACAGTGTGGCTCATCGTTTCACATTTAAGAGTATTTTCCAACGTATGTGTTTTGCAATGCTGTTCAGCACCAGTGACTGATGGAATGGAAGTGCTAAAACCAAAGCAATGTGGATAGCAACGTTTCAGAAGAATAGAGAATTTGGGAAAATCTCCTGGTAACCCAGAAACCTTGTCATAGCACAAGCTCAAAGAAAGTGAATTAGAGGCAGACACTATTCCATTCCTCCACTGCTGAAAACCCAAAAGTATTCATGAGGTCTTCCCTGTTGCTTGTATGTGATTTCCCCTTTTGCTTCCACTGCCTTCCACATTCACTGTGTGCTGGTTACCCCACAGAAGTCAGTTTTGAATAAGTGCATGGCCTTTCACAAGAGCTTTTGAAGACAGGTGTGCTCACTGGCAATGCAGATTTTCATGCATCCTGAACATAACTGAGACCTGACTTCATTTCTTTACAACAAACATCAGTTTCTGAACAGACTCCCCAAAACAAAGAGCTTACTTGTGTAATGCAGTAAAGCAGCTTTGTGCTGAGTGTTACTCTTCTTCGGGCAGTTACTGATGATAAGCGGAACTCATATTTTTGATAAACAATAACTGCATCTGCAAGAAGTACATGTGCAGGCACTTGCTCTGCTTTTACTTGGAAAACTACATCTGTGTACTGGATGTTCAGCATGATCAACTTGTCTTAGCCTGAAATAAACTGCAAGGTTAACAGAAGGAAGTCTATCCAAACATGAAATAAAATAGATCCATCAATAACATTTACCCCAAATTCCACAAATTCTATAGATTTAGGATGAATTTCTGTCAGAGCATATTTTGATTTTCATCTAAAATGATACTTAATATATTTGGAAATTTTAGCTATTGATTTATGCAAAGGATGTTTACGTGCTAGTGTCTTAATTAGTATTTTAGCTGGAAAGACATACTTGCAATAAAAGAACTATTATGTAATTATGTACTAGTCAGCAGGTAGATTTACATATGCAAATAGCAACTAGAATTATCTAGATTAAGTTATAAAGCCTATTTATAAAACATAGAATGTAGCACACCTACTAGTGAACAGTTATTTTCAATAGAATATCTTTTGAACGGTGCAATTAGCTCATTAACATTTATGTTTAGAACTGAAATACAAGAGGTGATTGACATGGAACTCAAGAATTATACAATTCAAAAAGTCTTTTGTCACAGAAATAGCAACAGGGAGACAGATTCTGAAATCTACTTAGATGGCAGACAGAAAGAAAAGGCTATTTTTTTAATGATGAAGAAAAGATTCAAATTAAACCTGCTAACGTCAAAGGGTTTGTTTTTGCTGTTGATTTTATTTCCTTTTTTTTAATATCGTTTTTCAGAGTACCACACACATAATAACCACCAATGGATTTCCATGTCTATACACAAATAGTTTTGGAACAAAAGGAATATCTTGAAAAGTATATTTGTAATGCTTAAAGCATTTCAGAACCTTAAATTCCTTCTTATAACCATGCAGAAGACAGGTGAGTCACTTGACACAATGGGGACAGGATCTTTTGGGGACCCTGAGCAGAATGATGATAGCATTAAGTCGTAGCTACCATTAAAGCTTTATTTTTTAAACAGAATTTTATTCATAGCATAGCATAGAATATTTTGATCAGAGCAGCACAGAATTTTTATAAGTGGAATCAGTACCAATTTGTTAGTAACGTGGCACAGAATTTATAGCACAGTTTAGCTGGTGGTTCCTAATCACCTGGACCCTCTGCAGATCAGATCAGCTCTCAATAATTTGCCTGCCATTATCAATATAAAAAACATAATCTGGATTTGAAAACACATAAAAACGCACAAGTTGCTCATTCATGTGTGAAGCTGTGCCCATTTTGCTCTATGCTCTGCTTGAAAGGAAAAGACTTTCCAAATCTTCTGTTACCACCTGTATCTAGGCTAGGATAACTTGCTTGTGGGTATCCTCAAACATTTTAGAGCCCAAGCTGCTGAAAAATGGACCTGGAAGAGCTTTATTATGGATTTTTCACTTACAGTGTTCAGTGTAAACAAGACTAATCAAGTTTAACAAAAGAGAGACTGAAATATGTACAAACTGAAAAACAGACTTACCTTAACAGGGCAATATTACTAACAGAGAAAAAAAATTACCACTACAAAAAACCCCAAAACCCAGCACTAATAATAATGATAATAATGATACTCATGATTTGCTCCAGTGCCTTGCTCTTTTGAAGTTAGGTAATTTGCCTAATTAAAATCCAATTAAAATAGAAGAAAAGCAGCAGCACTCCCTTCTTCTGTCTTGCTAGCATAATTTCTAATTAAATATGGCCAAGACTGATGTGGCTTTTGTGAAGTTTGTAGCTATCTGTATGTATTAAGCATGTGCAAGCAAACTATCAGATTGGGCCCTTCTCAGGGGACCTAACTGGAGGAACATCCAGCTTGGGAGTGGTAGAGTAGCAAAAGATGGGAACCCAGATGCTCTGCCTTTTAAAGACAGCAGATGGGCCTTTGAAAAAGCACAGCTTTATGTAGTCAGAGACAATTTTTGGTAAGAGCTTAGTCACCAAACAGGTTAGGCGATGATGTGGAGTTTTTCTCTCAGGCTTTAAAAATCTCAATTTGAACGTATGTAAGCATTAGAAGTTACATGACTGAGTTAGCTTTTTAAAAAGTAAATTATTTCTATTCTGTTAAGGAAAAAAAATACTTTTTGATAACAGGACTTGCTTTTGGAGTTCTTTTCCCACTTCAAGAGTTATCTATGAAGCTTGTGCGATAGACAGTACTTTCTTACGATTTTTAAACATTGCTCACTTACGGAGTTAGGTAACTTAAGCAGTTTGAAAGTACCTGAATTCTGTGTGATTACAGGTTTGGCTAAATAGAGATCACCAATACCAGGAGCTGTCTTCCTCAGGATGCTTGGAGTGTAACATAAGAGAGCATCAGCCACACGAAGAAACTGAAGCAGAGTATCTCTTCTTCTGTTCAAAGTAATCATTCCACTTCTCTTTCCTCATCAGTAAATTCTTTGTGTCAGCATGTATGAATGCACTCAGGCATGGGAGAAATATGTTTTCATTGCATTCATTATGAATATACAAGATTCTGGCATGGTATGACTTTTGAGAGACATGAAATAAATCCAAATGAAGATGACTCCTTAAGCAGAAAAGACATTTGCAGATACTGAATCCTAGTCACTTTCAGCATTGAAATTTTTAGTCCATGACTAAAGATCTAAAAGCCTTCTGGGCAGAGGAAAGATTGGAATTTCTATATAATAAAATTCAAATTTTACCTAGCATAAACACAGCCTAATTTTACAGGGGTCTCTGCGTGTGCCCAGATGCACAGTTAAGAAAAGAGGTCCAGTTGCCTCTTCCACTTTCTGCTGCTCTGGCAGCACTGACATGAACCAAAATGTAAAACTGGGCAAAGAGATTTAGTCTCAAGTCCTACAGCACAAATTCCTTGTAGCATCCCAAGTAATATACATAATAAGCTAAAAGCAGGCTGTGACACATGCAATTACAGCAGATGAGACCAGCGACTTCAGCAGAGGATCAGAGTGCCCCAGGGTATTGAGTACAAAGAATTCTGTCTATTAAATTGTTCATGCCTTGCTATCAAAAAGTGTAATTGTCCAGACATTTTAATTTGACTGTGCTGTACTAAAACCTTGTTTTTCTTTGGAGAGGCATGTGATTTTCATTCAGGCAGTAAGTGCTGAGATTGTGTGGTGGAGAAATGCTATGGAATATATTTTGTGGGTGAGGAAGGGGGGAGCAGCTCTTTTTCTGTTTGCACATATTTCTGTCATCATTTAATTATTTTCTTGGAAATCGATAACTCATAACTGACAGCAGCAGGAAGGTAGCTGTTTGCTGCTTTTTTTTCCTCTTTATCCATCCTGTAGCGTTGCTGAATATTTACTTGTCAACATTGGTGGTGAAATGCATTGTCCACAAACTAAGGAGAAAGAAAAATATATCTTAAAGCAAGAACCAGAACAAGAAAACAAAACAAAATAAAAAGTTGCTGCAGCATAGTGTTTCCCAGTGCAGTCAAACTCACAGTCTCAGTACACATTACATGGAATTTCACTAGGAAAAAACTCTGCAGTCACTTCTCTATGGGTTTATAAGATAATTGTGTTTACTGGAGCAAAAAAATAAATGGAGGAAAGAGATAAATTTAACATAAGGAAAATGTGCCTAGGAAAGATTGTAACATAATCCATTCCTCAGAGGGATTGGAGAAATCCTATTTGTTACAGAAGTCTAAAACTGAAGTAGATGAACATGAGAAGAACCTTCAAGCCAAAGGCTCTGCCCAGTCATATCTTTCAGTATTTCCAGGACTGGACAGAAAGAAACAGAACCTGAGGTGTATTTGAGGAGTATGCAAGAAAAGCAAACTGAGGACTTTTACTTCCAACACATGGTCAGAGGTTAATTCAGGGCTCACACACTGGATATACATGTTTTAACAGTCCGGTATTTGAATATCTCACTGATTTAATAGACTTCTTAAAATATTTTAAGTCTGCATGTAAGTTCTGTGTGACTTTGCGGCTTATATTATCACGTTTAGAACTGATCCTAAAAAGAGATTAGAATAGCACAATAACTATATCCTGAAGAATTTTAGGACTGTCTGTTTCAAACCCAGAAGACCGAAGGTACCAGACTTGAGAAAATACCTCAAATATTTCAGTAATAGCTGGGTCACTTCAGTTCAGAGAAAAATAGAAATGGTTTGAAGTTTACCTGCAATGCTTATCCCATACCTATTTACACAACAATGTGTTGCGGTTTAACCCCAGCCAGCAGCCAAGCCCCACACAGGCACTCCCTCACTGCCCCACCAGCGGGACTGGGGAGAGAATGGGAAGGGTAAAACGTGGAGAACTCGTGGGCTGAGATGAAAGCATTTTAATAGGGAAAGCAAAAGCTGCACATACAAGCAAAGCATGGCAAGGAATGAATTCACTGCTTCCCAAGGGCAGGCAGGTGTTCAGCCATCTCCAGGAGAGCAGGGCCCCATCATGCAGTGATGTAGTGACCTGAGAAGACAAACATCATCACTCCAAACATCCCCCCCCATTCCTACTTCTTCCCCCCACTTCATATACTGAGCACAATGTCATGATCAGATAGCTCCATGCTAGCCACTGTGAAGAAAATTAACACTATCTCAGATAACAATGATCACATTTCCACTACATCAGGAGAACTATGGATTAATTAAATTTTAATTTGTCATGAATTTGAAACTATTTCTATTATAAAAAACATATGCAACTTCTGTCTAACATTTTCTATTAGCCTAAGTGGGATCTAGAAGCTGTGTGTATTCCCTCAAGCTTGTGTGCATTTGAAGCTGTCTGAAGCAAATCTGAGTGGTAAAAAAACATTGAAGCATCTGTTCTCCCTATCAGAAGGCTGGAATTTCAGGGGATAACAAAAGATCACAGATCTTCTCTGTCATTCTGGAATTTAAAAAAAAAAAAAAGCAGTGAATGGCCCAAAAATGTGCAGAACTGTTACTTGGAAACAGAAAAATGTACTAGGCAGGTCAAAGAACATGGGACATTTTTAGACTAACTGCTTTGAAGTATTACAGTAAGTGGGAGAGAGGTGGCAAACAGTGGGAGAAAATGTGTATTTCTTTGAGTAATACCTGTAAGTGGTGAGTCCTATTCAGCGGTGAGTAGGAAAACAGCTAGGGGGCTAAAGCTGGTGGGGCTTCGGGACATGTTTTGTTCAGAGTGTTTTTCAGCTCTTGTGTGCTGGCTGAGCAGCAGAGAACACCTGGAAGGGATTTCAACACTTCTGTTCTTATGTTTTCAATTTAAACTTGCCATTTGCTGAACATTTGTTACACTAGTCTACAGCAAATAGGTGTTTCAAAGAGCTTTACTTATTTAATTATTTGTTTTGCTGTTTATCCCTGTACTTTGATGATAGTCACCCTCGTTTGCCCCCTGACATGTTCAAATGATTTAAACTATCTCAGGATCTGCAGTGTTTTACAAGTGCACAGCAGTCTTAGATCACTTTTGCTCAGCAGAAGTGACTCTCTTCCATCCTACTGAGTTTAATTAATATAGGATGAAAAAGCTTTCAACTGAACAGCAATCTAAGAACCTAAAGGATTAATAGAAAAGTCCTTTAGAAATAGATAAAAAATTTGAAGGATTTCTGAAAGTCAATTGTATGCTGCAAGCCCACAGCTACACATTACAATAATATGTATTTAGCTTTTCCTAAAGAAACAGAAGGGCGAGCAAAGAGCCCATATGAAGCCATTCTTGTATTTGCTGATTACATATCTGCAAAAAACTAAAGCAATATTAGCTGTGTGAAAGCATTCAATAGTGGTCTTTTATTCTCAATGGGCTGGAAGTGGACCTGTTATTTTCTTTCTTTCATGCTCTGGATTTTTATGGAATCTTTCAAGCTGTTTTCTCAGTGCAATAGCCTCTAAACTGTGTCTTCATATGGTCTGAACTCTAACACTGTTTTCACATAAAAGGCTTTAGGCACAGTTACATTTAAATCCCATTGCTCAAGAGTCACACAAGAGTGTCTAACATGGATAAACTTGAAATGTATATTTCCCCAGCTGGGAATCTGAACTGTGTCATACATAGGAATGTACCAAACCATGAAAAACTGAACAGAAAATTATCACAGAGAAGTTCTCTTGTTTAGCAAGCTGAAACAAGTTTACCACAAGTCTCCTGGCCCAAGTAATCAATAGAAAAAGTAAATAACTACAGAATAAAAAAATGTAGCCATCTATAGACCGATTTTTCAGAATGGTTAAATATGGCAATGGCATTTTGAGTAAAATAAAGGCGCAATATCAGAGCTAACAACATTAGGAAAAGTATTCACTATTGTTGCCAAAATTGCCTAAAGTTTTAAGCTTTTTAAAAGTAAAGAAACCCATATTAACCAAGCTTCAAGGAATTAAAACAACAAATATGTATTGAGGCATATTTGTTGTAATCCTATTAGGTCAAATGTTATTATTGATATTAATTGTTATTATTGCTATTGCAACAATTCCTGGGAAACCTGTCAAAAGTGAGGTGATTCTGTGTCAGACATTACTCAAATGTACAGAATGACATGTCCTTGCCCTGACACCTTTCACAGTCTAATTTAAGTCAGGACCCAACAAATGGATGCCATCACTGAGAAAAGAAGAAGAAAGTGACAACAGGAATGCTACCGAACAGCCATCATACAATATTTGGATTAGCTTTTTCCTGTAGGCAAGGTTACATTTTTGTAGGACATTAATTTATTCGGTTTTACCATGATATTCAATTATGTGTGACTTGCCTGTGCTGACTATAGCATGCATTTCCTTTGTGCTGTCTTCTGGTTTTATTTCACCTGTGATGCCTTCGAGAAGCTTCCACCCAGCAATAAAAAGAGTTGTAACTGATTTCATAAATCTAAGATATTTTTAGGGAAGAAAAGGGTTTACCGAGGAAAATTGGAGTTTTGTTTTACTTAACACAGCAGAGATTCAAAAGAAATACTAAGACCGGAGAAGGAAGAAAGAAAGAAGTCTGAATGGAAATGTGTGTGTGTAAGTATGGGAAGGAAAACAAAACTCTTGAATGGCCATATAATAAGAGACACTGTTCCCAGGACACTGTTTTTGTCAGCAAAACCAAGGAACAGGTTCTTGATGTCAAAACAAAAAGACTGCAGTCTGAAAAGCAGACAACTCATCAGCAAAGGAGCCAGCACCCTGGCTCTAGCAGGGTGGCAGCAAGGCTGCAGAACACGACGTACACCACTCCTTCCCATTTGCCTGCCAAGAGAAGGAGACAGGAGGCATGTGTTCCACACATATGCCAAAATACAGACAGTCCACAGACAGTGGACAGTGATGTGCCTTAAGATTTGTGGTGAAATAAGCCAGATCTGAAGTGGAGATCAACCCCAAAACTGCTAATGGCTCCTGAAGGAGAAGAAAGGTCTGTCTGTCCAAAGTCTGTCACTGTCAGTTGAGAGGAGCTCTGGAGGTACAGAGGACTTAACAGCTGGTCCTCATCTTCTGTGTTGTGCACAAGTGACCTTGGTCAGGCCATGTGGACAAGCACAGGCTGCTTCTCACCAGTATGTGAGCGAGAGAGTGTGAAAACATAAAATTGACTTGTTTAAAACCTTTAAAATAAATGTATTTTTCCAATCCATAGGATCTTGAACTGAGGTTTATTATGCTAATACCACTGCAAAGCAGATGTCAATACAGTAACTAAAATCAAGATACTTGATATGTGCTCTGGCAGCTGAAAATTGTATAAGAATAGAAACATATTTTTATAGTAGACCTCAAAGAAAAGTCTGGTTACTAAGTGGGTTTCAAAGGGAACCTCCTGTAGTGAAGACAGCATAGGAAATTTTAATATCAAACTTTCTACACCTTTAAACTGTCCTGGGTACTACTGAACAAGTCTATTGCATTATTTCCAGTAATTTGTTATGGGAAAACATACTTTTATATCTACTGTGAATTGCACATGCTTATGAAATTGTGTAGCACATGGACTGTGACAAAGAGTTTGAAGAGGTTGAAAAGTATAGTATAATGTTAGGTGGTCTCTAATGGGAAAAAATAATAGAAAACAGTCAGCTACGGCTAGTGCTGTTGGACATATTAAACTGCAGAACTGCTGCACTTTCCCTTGAGCTTGCAGACTTGTAGCCCAGTGCATGAACTATTTCTATACCTCATAAGATGTCACTGCATTTGTATTAGCTTTGCACTGTCTCAGGGTTGAGGGCTATCAGGCTTGCTCAGTCTCATCTTGTACTGGCTGGTCTGGAGTTTTCTTTTAGCTTTTTTGTCTGTAAATACAGGTTGTTTATTTTTCCTAAAATCCAGGTAGTTATGCCTAATTTGATTTACCTTTGCTTATCTTTGTAAAGTATATATTTTCTCTGTAGAATGTAGTAACAAGAAGTTATTCTACACATGATGAAATATTTATGTCCCTATCTTAGTGATGAGGGGATTTGGCTTTGTGCAGAGGGACACAGGCCTGGTGTTACAGCAGAGACCTTGAAAATGGGGACACAAGGTGCAGTGTAGAAGAGAAGAGACATGAGGTGATAAGATAAAGGACAGGAGATGACAGTGAAGGTCCAGGGCTGTAAACTATTCACCTCTAGTACAGAAATTCAAATCCTAGAGTAGAAAATGGGGAGGGTAACCGTGGGGGCAAATTTAAACCCTGCTGGCATTCCAACAATTTCCTCTATGTAATAAAGCTATTTTTTGTATTTTCTTTCCCTGTAATATAATAATAAGACTAGTAATACTAATATTAGTAATTATAATAACAATAAAATTATAATAATTTTCATGCCAGTGGTAAGATTTTAATTACAATATCAATAACTTCTTGGCTTTATAGGAATTTACTTTAAGCCAATGACAAGACTTTCTGCATCACGATATCTTCAGGAAAAGATCAAGTTTGCTCTGCATTTGTTCCCATTTAATATGGCACACGGACTTACATCAATGAAAACACCATGCCCCTAAAACCTAGGACGTAAAAAAATGTTCAGTCTGTAGCTCCCACTTCCTTGCAATTAAATTTATTCATTTACGTTATATTCTGGACTGTAGAATTTAATTTCTTGGCTATCTACATACAAAACCCTGAAGATACTGGCCAAGGTTAAGTCCAAAATAATTCCTTTAAGCTATCTCCTTCATTGGAACAACACTAGATTTGGATTGACACAACAAAGATCAGAGTTTGTCTCAATAACTTATCATTTCCTGTTGAATAATGATCTAAGTGACAGTGAAAGGGCAAAGGGGCCAGGTTACATAGAATATATTTCAGAACTGTTAGTATGGATTAGCAAGGATGCGACTGTAACTGGAGAGCTTTGTACTTTCTCGGTACAGCACAGAACTGTCTGCCACTTCTCAGCTGGCATCCTGTACATACAGGAACTGAAAGAGCATATCTTAAATAAATCCTGTTCAAGTTCTATTAATTCTCCTGTCTAATGCTGAAATAAATACTTTATTCTAGCTCAACTGTATGTCTAGATTTTGCCAGCCTACTGGCCTATAGGGCTTTGGAACAGCAAGAAGATTTCTAGAAAACAGAGGGGTCTACATTTTCTTTCATTAAAAAGAACATCTTTCAATGTATGTACATTGGCACATCTTGAGTCTTCAGCCACAAAACGTTAAATATACCCAAAAATAAAAGATTTCTTTTAATTGAAATAAAATATGAGTTTTTAAAATTTAACTGTTGTCTATTTAAGTGACATCCAATATGGCATTAAACACATAATAATGGCAGCTTTATTCCAGTCCATCTACTGGCAGTGCCAGCTTCTGATAGCAAGAGCTGTGTCTATCTGCAATCGCTCAACACACAGCCAAAGTGTCTCGTCTGGTCTCTGGACAGCAGCTGTTGTTGGCAGAATGGTAGAATGGTTCTGGCTCTCTGTTTTTTTCCTTTTTTTTTTTTTTTAAATGAGTGCTAAGTAAGCAGAACAATAGACAAGGGCAAAGAAGTTGTATTTTGTGCAAAATATTAATCGGTATTCCTCAGAGTAGGTACACCAGGCAGCTTCAGGGGCTGTCTTTTACATTTCACAGAGAGGACTTTCTTCTTGACACCTTAATTTGGTTTTGGGTTGTTTTTTTCCATCCTAATGGCTTTTGATGAAGCAGCAATTGCAGACAACCTCCATACCTCCAGAGCCTTTGACAATAAACCCACATCTTTAATGATTTCTGCAAGTGACACATCCTCCCTATGATCTTTTACAGACTTAAGGTTTGTGTTTTGGATTATTTTGTCAAAAAGATGTTTGTTTATTTAACATGTTTAAATGGTAACTCTCAGTGGTATTTTACCTGAATGAAATAGCTGTTAGCAGTCACGTAGGTTCCACCTCTACCTCTGACAAATCATATCTCAGACATATTTGCCTATTTCAGTACAAATTATTTAAATCTTTAAAGCAATCTTTTCACCCAGTGTAATTTTCTATGATGATGCTTAACTATAAATTAACTCCTTTCACACCTGTGCCTGTCACCAAGTTGCTTGAAAACCTACCTTGAAACCCTTTTCTTAGATCTGATATTTCTTAATGAAACCTTATGTTTATTAAGCTTTTATTCAAGTCTAATATATTAACATGAAACACATCAAAAAAGTTGTCAAAAATGCCAGCTGCACTATATGAACATGCTAGAGAATTTGGTAAGAGTGTATTAGGCATGAATGAGTAATAACGAGACTCAAATTCATCCCTTTTTATTCACACTGGGAAGGTAACTCCAGAAATAAGAAAAAAGGTAAATGAGGGGATTCAAATATGTCCCTTAATCAAAACCAAAAACAACAACGACAAAGAAAATAAGCAAAATATAAAATATTTTATATACTTCATGAGGCAGAATGTTAAATTTTTATAAATAATGTGGATGTCCTAGTTTCATTGCTAATTTTGCACCATCACATAATGACACGCACTGAAGAAAAAACACAGTGTAAAACAAAACTGCAAGAGCACCATGCTGCGTTTTCTGTCTGAGAAACCTTCAATGAAATGTTTTAACTACAGAAGACCTGTCTCTGAGTGTTACTCTTTTTTCCAGCTACACACAGAATGTTTCATTCCAGACATCTGAAAAGAATTCTAGCAGAAACAAATCTATAGCATATTTTCCATTCCTACTTTCAAAGGCTTTTCATCTACCTACCAAGCCCCCTACTCTTCCCACACCTGGAAATGAAAATACTTCAACAGATCCTCAAACCTATGAAAAATTCTTTCAGATGGTATATACTTTTTAAAAACTTCTGTGTGGAATAATGAAATGTGAAGACAAGAGAGTGAACTAAGAAAAAAAATAAAAATTAACTGGAAGCCAGATAATGTCACAGATTCATATGAACTAAAGTTATCCTCCTTAGTAAGTTACAGCAGGAGGTACTTGGAATTAAACTCTTCTATGAAGACCTCCACAATAAAATGTATTTCACAAGGTGGAGTCCACGCACAGCTTGCTGGCCACTAGATGTGTCCCAGACACACAGCCCGGAGCACTGACAGCCTGATGGCTTCCTCCCAGCTCACAGCAGCACTCATCTCTGCACACTACTTACTACCATGCCCCAGGGGGGAGATCCTGTAACCCTTCTCGAGGATATCTCCAGTGAAGGAAAAGGTAACATGGGAGATCCTGTGACCCTTCTTGTGGATATCTCCAGTGAAGGAAAAGGTAATATGGCTTATTGGGGCCAGATGCTTTCTTGAGAGAATAAGTGGCAAGTTTGAATGGGTCAATGAAGCTCAGAGCCCCTGTGAGGACTCCAAAACATCGTCTCTCAGCCAGCTGGTAAGTGAAAATTTCATTAAAATATTTTAGGGAGTCCAGTCTGAGTTTTTTCTCTCCTTCTACAGCTGCTGTAAGAGTACTGGAGAGAACAGGCAGAGAAAGGGAAGATTCAGGAACAAAGAGACTGAGATTTCAGTCCATCAGGGTAAGAGGACCGCACCTGGACTGCGTAGAGGCAAGAGGAAACAGGCTACATGTCATTAAAAAGCAGGAACAAGGGGTCTGCAGGTCCTCCAGTTTTACTTCTTGTGAAATTAGTGCTGATACATTTAGTCACAGAAAACTAGGTGAATAAAACTCCTTACCTGTACTGAAGCTCTAACCTGAACTGCAAGCCAGCTGTTCAGTGCACTGCCCACAGCTACATTTAGTGAAGGGCTTTGTTGTACCGCGTCTTCCTGAGCCAATTAGACTTGACATTTTTCACGCTCCCTAATTAAAATGCAAATGAAGGGATGAATTATGTACAAAAACAGATTATGCAGGTTAATTAAGAGGAAAATATACCTAGACCCCAAGTTCAATTTAAGTGGATTTTACACATAACCTGCTGACACAGCTGAATGCAGAGTCAGGACACAATATGGTGCTTCAGTGGAAAGGTGCTTTTTTTGTAGCAAATGTTGTAAGGTCCCCAGAGGATTGCTTCTATAATTGTTCCTCTGCATTTGAGATAAATTAGTGAAGATGCATGTTTTATTCCTGCCTTTAAAACTATGCTTCATTCTTCTAGCACACATTTCTCAGACTGGCTATCTAAAACTTTGTCCAGCAATAAAACATTTATAGTAATTGCACTGCATGTACCTTCAGTGTATTCACCCCATCTGCAGTTTTCAACACTAGCAATCAGAGCTGAGTTAGTGGACACTTAAGAGGTTGGCGTGCTCCTCTAAGCACTTTCCTGATCTCTTCCACAACAGAAAATGATAAAAAAATCAGCCGAAAAGAAGGCAGGTACAATAGAATGACCTTGTGTGTACTTATACAGGGGTGGGAAAGGAAGAGATCATGTGAAAGCATTTGTGTTCAAAACTTGGAGAGGAATCAGACAAAACTAAAATGAATGTGTCATAGAGCTTTGTCTGCCCTTTTCCAAGGAAGTATTTCCCTGTCTTCAAAGCAATCCATTTATAAGCACTGTGCCACGTTTAATTCTTAAATGTACATTTGGAATTATAATTATCCATTATGCTTTTAGCAAGCAAGTACAATTAGACCTTTTAAAAATTACTTGCAACAAAACTAGCCCTCCAGAATTCATACAAATGTACCTCTACCTTCCATTTGCTGGGTCTAAGAGGAAGACAAACTTAAAAAGGATTAGTCAAGGCAGGGAAAAGAGTGCAGCCTGCAGGGAACTTTGAGAAAGTGGTTCAGGATCGCAGGAGGAAAGATCTGAGAAAATGATCCAGCACTCCAGCCTGTCTGAATATTAGCTTTAATTGCAGAAGCTCACATTCATAGGCTGTGTATCATCTGAAGAGTCATTTCACACGCTTTTATAGAAAGATAAGATCATTGTTAAAATACCTGACTTAGAGCTTGGTTCCTAGTTTTACTGCAGATTTTCTGTATAAGCTGGACAACCAATTCCAACCCGGATTTTTAAAGCCAGTTAACTCACAGCTGTATTAACGCATAGACAGGTGCTTTTGAAAACACAAAGGCACCATCTGCATTTTAGGTTGCTAAATGCTTGAAAATCTGGCTCACTATTTAACTGAGCTGCAGAGCCATCTGTAAAGTAGGAAATAATCAGGTTCCTTTCTTCCTAGATTCATTTTGTCCATTTAGAGATGTTCTTTCATTAGACCTGCCTTCTCTCTCTCTCTCTCTCTCTCTCTCTATATATATATGTCTCTAGTATGACAGATGTTTTATTTTAGTTGTGCCATCTAGTCATTACAGAGAAAAAAAATAAATTCTCTGGAGGATACACATTGGATACAAAATACAAAATTGGATACAAAAATAAACGTGTAAAGTGCTCCTCACTTTAGGACGTTTATAGTTGTGAGAAGAGTCATGTTCCAGAGCATGTTCTTACTAGATTTCAGGATAATATCTGAGTGATTTTAAACTGGGATGCCACTTGTCTTCATCAGCAGAACAGTGGATTCAATGACCCACAAAGTCACTCCAGTCCTAGGCCCTGTGTGCTGTGGAGTATTAGACTTCATTACACATTTTGACTAAATCTTAAGGAGCACTCAATAGTGGCCAAAAAATTGCAGGAGAGAATCATTTGACATTTACTATTTCTACTTGGATCTGTATTTCTCTCACAGCGTGTAATGTGAAAAGCAGTTGGCTTCAATTATCTTGCCAAGACTGTTCCCACTTGTTTCAGCTACTACATGTCACTAGATGATAAACTAGAGCTTCTGAAGGTTTGGAGCGTAAGAAGCAAAGCAGAGTTTTGAGCTGAACTTCAGCTGGCAGAATTCATCCAAACTTTCAAGTTATCAAGCATACCAAGCGGATAACCACCGGGGACATATGTGAATCATATGAACCTCAAGCTCACAGGTAGGTCACTGGGCAACTCAGCGATACAAACTGCAAAACCTCTCGCAGCAACCAGCTTTCCCAACAGACTGGATTTTCTGAGCATCCTTGAGTAGCTACGTGAGGAGTACAGGAAGAGAAAAAAAGATTTTTAAGTTTTCTAGTAATGTGGTAACATGGACTCCTGAGCACAGTCCAAGTTGCCTCTGCCAATGCTGCCAGGGAAATGGTGGCATGAACTCTGTCAGTGAAAACCCAGCAGTGAAGCTGGAAGGCACAGCCCCAGCAGGCTCACGCAGTGTGAGACACTTTTAATCAACCACCACCACATTCTATTGGAGAAACATTTCATCTTCTCAGACTCGAAAACATCTCCTGGTGCCAGAGGTTATAATTTTGCTTTTATATCCAAGCATGAATTGTGGAAACAGGAAGTTGGTACTTTTGTTTTTCTTGCTTGATTGCTTATTTACTTATTTTAAAGGAAAAAAATAAAAAGAGAATATATTATAAGGGTAAAGAAAGGACTTTGATAACTTTCTTCACTAGAGACTTCCCAGTAGATAAGCACTTCATTAATTTGAGCAATACATTGTGTCTGGTTTGGTGATGGGGGAATGAATAATCCCCTGGATTGGTGGATCACATCTGAGAAGCACACAAACACTATTATAATGCTAGGATTTCTTCCCAGCACCCAATTTCTGAACTCCAGATTTCCCCATTCCCAGTTAACTCCTCTTCCAGCTTCTCAGAAAGTACCCTTGTGGCAAGTATTATCTACTCATGTTCTAGTTTTCTCCATGTCTAATGTACATTAGACAAATGCAGCAGTTCTGAGAAGGTGATGAGTTCCTTGAATCTTGTTTCCACCAGTATGAAAAAGCCCTCACCACAGTGCACATAGACTGTCTTGGAAATATCACTTCTTATTAGTGGATGTTCAAAAATATTCAAAATTTGGGAACATTCAAAATTCCAAAACATTTAGTGCTTGGAAAGGAGAAATTTTTCTGAAAGACAGACCCTAAATTTCTGGAAAAGCCGTGAAAGAGCAAGGTCTATTCCACAAGTCCTTTATGAAAAGACATTAAGTGGGAAGATAATATCATTTGTTTTAGGCGGAAAATTCCTTTTCCATTCACTAATGATGCCTTCATATTTATTTCCAGTAACATATACATACATACATATGTACATACATACATATATATATACATATAAAGTCAAAGAAAATTAATAGGCCCTATTTGTAGATACTAATATTCAGAATCCCATCAGAGTTCAGTGCATTGACATTTTACTCCAGTCACCAGCAGTGAAATGTCAGACATTCAAGGAAACTATCTTACCTCTGCAAAAATATATGTGGCTTTATTATTACTCTAGTTACACTGCAGCAGCGTGGCTGCTGACTGTGAACAACAAGATGATGACTGCATCAGTAAATCCATTCAGAGTCAACCCAGGGCCTGACACTGTGCTGTAATTACACATAAATGATCTCACCATTCCTCAGAAGTTTCTGTTCTTCCTGTTAATGTTCTTTCCAAGTATAATCAAATATTACATTTACTTTGTCAAAAGCATGAGAAAGAAGATTTAGCAGAAGAGAACAAAATTCTATGTGATTAAATTTGGCACAAGGAGGGAAAATGTCTTTCATCCCTATAACAATCCTCTTTGCAGCAGGGATTCCCAGGTCTGTGGAAATCTTTTAGCCTGGAATTTTAACAGTCATTAAGTGACTTATATCCTCACTGTCCACAGATATTCACTGGCTGTTAGCACTTTATTAAAATTGCTAGCTTCAAAGGCCTGGTTTATTTCTTAGCTTCCTGCAGCCTGACAGCAGGGATGACACACTCCATGCAATGAACTCCAAGACCAAATATGAGTATACAAAGTCACAGAAATACTTTACTAAAAGAATAGCAAAAGAGACAAAGTACAAGAATTAAGACTACACATTCAAGATTTTACACAGGCTTCCCTCCTTCCCTTACACAAGGAATACTGATGGAGTTAAAACTCCATCAGTATGTGATGAACTCTGAGCTAATAAATAATAAGGTTCCATTTTGCTTTTGTCATAGAACCCTACCTTATTCAGGGAAAAAAGGATTCTGTGATTAATTGAGCCTGCTCAGTGAAGATTATTTTCTGTTAGTTCCTGGCATATGCAGCTCTTTGCTTCTTCCTTTCAAGTGCTCAAGTCTGAGAACATATAGTTCACTATAGTTTTGTTTTTCATGCAAGCAAATATAGAAGCATCTCTAGCCTTTTAAATAAGGAAGTAAAAACTAAAAACTATACTGGAAGGGCTTAATTTAGCGAAAACAAACAAAAAACCAAATGAACAAAAAAAAAAGGCACCACAGTAAAAGGAAGTCCAAAGTCACTTTGCAGAGAGAAGTTTGTGTTAGAGGTAGAAGTTTGTGTCTAATGTTTTACGAATGCCTCTGTAAAGCCCAGTGATAGTAGAACCAGCCCAGAGTGTTGCCTTTCCCTGGGCTTAGAATTAAAAGACAAACATGGTTAGAGGGGAAAAAGAGTTTTACCTCAGTATTTATTTAAGGATCCTCTGGTGCACCACATCCAGGTAGAAAGCACCCCCAAACGCACTCCGGAAATGCACACCCGAAAGAGGCACACCAGGATGCACACTCCCAAAGGCACCAGAGTGCACCCCCCTGAACAATGCATCCACACGATGATTCGCATATGCAGTTACAGACCTTGCACAGTAGCATATCTATCAAAGATTCCCCAATGAGACGCTCAAGAGAAGCTCCCGTCTTGAGGAACCTTCCCCCTGGATGGGCCTATCTTGGTTTACAGAACGTGTTCTGGAGAGGACCTTGGTGTCTGGGGCTTTCTGACCCCCAACTGCGAGGCTCCCAAGATGTTTGGTCTCTTGGCTTAACAGAACTTTGAGTCTAAGCTAGTTATCAGACTCGGGGAATTACAAGTATGTGGGCTAAAAGCACTAAGGATACATGCAAAGCTGTATAAAAGGGTATGTGGAAGGGTATATGAGAGGGGTAGATGAAAAAGCAAAAAATCATCATGGCATCAAGAGAAGAGCTGGGATCTGTACCTGTGTTGAAGAGGTAGAAATTTGTATTGCCGCCAGCACAATGTGAGACCAGGCATACTTTTGCTACACCTTCATGAAGTAGCTATGCATCTTCAGCCCAAATGTTGTAGCATGACTGGAGAACATCAATGTGCTGTATTTAGCATCATTGTAATGCTGTGAGACAGGACAATGATTTTGCTGCTGTTCTATAGCACATATCTAAAGGAAGACTGTATAAACTCAAATAGAGGTACCATATTCAGAGTGGTAACCCTAACCTAGTCACATCAATCTATAAAAGATCATCAAAATTACACAGGAAGCAGAAACTCAGGAGGGAACTTGAACCCTTGTGAATGCCTTCAAAACGAAACAGTACCCACATGACCTCAGATTGTGAACAGCCCATCAACTTCACACATTCAACTGACTTTCTTTTTCTAGAAATACAGCTTGTACAGAGTATCACACCTTTAAATGCTACTTAAATGTATTTATTGAAAATAAATTTAGCAATATCTAATCAATGCCACAAATCTAACAGTGGAATAAATTGATCTGTCAGTAAGTCTCTGACACTTCCTAATTGATTCTGTAAATCTCTGTCATGTCGAGCCTTTCTTTTCTACTGAGGAATACAGCAGGGGAAATACTGCTTGGTACAAGAAGTACAGATGAAGAACCCACTGTACATTAGTACATCAAGTGGCTTGGGGACATCTAGTTTAGCATTCCCAAATGCTTAAAAAATTGAAATAAATCACATGTAGGATGAAGTGTAAAGAAATATTTAAATGTATTTCAGTCAGCTTTGGATTGGCAAAGTGATGTAACACAAGAGAGAATGTGAATATGAACAAAAACATGTGCCTAAAAACATTTCATCATACCTTGCCATTTTTTTTAATTTGCTGTACACTCTTAAAGCCTGGCTTTCCTAATCAAAATGTAAGATTTAATAAGAGCTGCAGCTGAACAGAACAAAATTACCGCACTCTCTAATATTGCAAACATAATTAACTTTGAATTATGTGAATTAACCATGCCTGAAAAATTATCATTCAGCTCTGAAATTAAATTCTTTCATACCATTAGATTTGTTTGTTAAGCTCAAGTAGGCAAAAGTAGTATTTAATAAAGTAATAACGATGCTCTGCTGAGAATGTTTTTGAAATATATATGGATTTATCCAAAATAAATCATGGAAGTGTTATTATTAGTTCACTTGCAGATACTGTATAAAACTGGATCTGCATAATAATATTATAGAAAAGTTTTATGTCACTACACGTTACTCTATGTCTATCAAACTTATTTTTCTGGTTATCTCTTTATGTTGATCTAGTAAAACCTCTGTTTATCCATGCATGCAATGCACAGTATAAATATGCTCAACACAGCACAGCATCAGCTCCTGAAGTAGCTACAATCTGAAATAGCTGGGCAACTTTTTACTACTTCAGAGTTATTTCTAAGAGTATGCCGCATTGAATTGCAGTCCCATGGGTTTTGGCTATATAATTTTTCACCCTCTACCTTCAAACTGACAGTTTGATGGTTATCGTGTTCTTCTTTCTTCCTCACTAAACTAATATTCATGAGAGAGAATCTTTGCAATGTTTTGGAAACTTATACCTCAAAAGAATGAAACTAGGACAAACAACAAGGTTAGAATTCTAATATATCTCCTGAAGGATTCTGATAAGCCTTCTAGATTTACTTACTAAGCCAAATACCAATTTAACTCAACAAGATCCTTTCACAGTAAGATTTTCCATATTCATTCAGTAACAATCTCATAGAAAGAAGGTGTAGATGAGCAGAAAAAGCTAACTGGTGGCATTACAAATGTAATATCTCTTCACTTTGAAGAGTTTCTGATATCAAACTCAAATTAGTAAATTTCCTATCTTGAGAGGCTTGTGACAACCTCACAGTAATCTGGAAGCAAATGCTTCCAAAACAATTTTTGACAGCTATCCCTCGAAACAAACAAAAAACCAAACAAACCCAAAACCCAACAGAAAAACCAACCAAAATAAGACCATACATCTTCATATTTCAAAATCTCTTCAAGTTCTTGGATTTTGTTGCATACAATGCTTGCGAGAGTCACAGTGATTACCTCTCTTACCCAAGAACTGTTGAATCTCACATCACTCCTGGTGTGATAGCCAACTCTTTTTAGCCCCTCATTTCTGACTCATCTGACTATATTCCATTTTGTAGTTAAGGGAGACTTCTAGGAGTCTGTCTGGAGTTGCATTTTTCCCAGTCATGAGAGCGTGGATAAACACTTTTTCGGATCTTTTCTGCACTAACTGGCACTAAAGGGTAAGGACAGGGAGAAGCATTGGATGTTTTCTTCATCAGTGATAAGTTCTAAAGTAAATGGAAAGTCATTCTTTGCACATTGATACTGCTTAGAAGCATAGGAAGGAGTTAAATCCTCCCGAGGCTGTGGACCCCACAGAGTATCCCAGAGTGTACTGCCATGAGAACCTTTCTAATTGGTATCTGTTGAGTTGGGCAACACACAGGTAAAGTGCCTTCTGTTACAGTACTTTGTGCAGATCTGTTACAGTTTTGACACCATTTGATGTACTTTTCCAAGCATTATGTAGAAGGGCTGTTTTGATGGAGCAATAATGAAAAGCCGTCTGTGCCTTTCATTTAAGGTTTTTGACTCTACAATTCTTTTTTTCAGGGTGCAGTAACGAGCAGGGAAATCCACTGTTCAGCTTAACAATGAAAGAACTATGCTTTTTGCTACATGTTTTTACCTCCTCCTAACCCTGTGAGACTTTTTCAGATTTTCCTTTTTATTCTTGTCTAGTAGATGATTGCTTCCTGAGGAAGCTGCCTTAATCAAGCAGGAGTCAAAAGAAAGAAAGAGGGGAGTAACTTTTGCTTGTCGCCATCCAAAAAAAAAGTCAACAAGTGTTCTCTTGAAAAAGCCAACCAGACAAACAACACTTAAGTAGTTGGTTTTTTCTTTTCCCTTGATGCTACTTGAAAACATAATGCAAGTCATTTAAATTCTGTATGTTTCTTGCTAAAAAATTCCAGAGACAAGGGAAACAGGTATATTGTCTTTCATATTTCGTCATAATCAATCTGGAAATTGAAACATTGAATTCTGAGATACATGACAGAATAATGACCTATTCCACCCAAGCAGATTTCTGCTTTCAGAATTTAATCTGTTGGTTAAAGCAAGAAATATTCACCAATGTTCTAAATGATGGAATATATCAGTCATAAATGATTGGAGTGCAGTATCATGAATGTACCTATTTCAGTGTGTTCAAATAGCAGAATTTCATATAGGCACACAAAAGTACATGTCTGCTTATTTAGCAGATAATGATGTTGTCTTTAAAGTTTTATACTTATTGGTTCTTCCTGATGTGAATAACAATTTATGTTCACAAGAACATTTAAGAGAAATAATATGCAACTTGTTGCTGTTGGGTCTTCAAATAAAAGTGACCTACACTAACTCACCCACTCCCATCTGAATGAAAAGAATAATTTAATTTTTTGTTAGAATGGAAGTAAGGGAAGTCTAATTTGTAGTGATCACCAGTTCACCAGATCACCAGTTTCAGTGGACCAAGTTAGATCTGTCAAAACAAGTTCTGAGCACAAAAGCACAAAAGTGATTTGATTGTGTGCATATGGAGACCATCAGAGATATGATGGCAAAGATAACATTTCAGATTGAAATAGATCACTGGATTAAAGTTAGTACTTATATAATCTCATGCCTCAGGTAAGAAAGACAAAAAGGTGAATGTCTAATTGCAGGAACACTCATCAGTCTTAATGCTGAAGGATAATACCAATAATGGAGTATTTCAGAACACAGCGGTCAGTGAAGAAGCATTTCCAAACTTCTATATAAGACATTCCCTAACTAATCCAGAATCTGTCTTTCTAAAAAGTTAATTACTAAACTATCTTAAATTGTAATGTAAATTCACATAATGCCCACTTATATAATATCTTACTAATAACTAGAGACATATTTCTAGGATGAATATAGAAATGGTGTGTGGACATTTCTTACCGAATAACACAGGAATATAATTTTTTTTCCCTCTCATTTTATGCACTATAAAAAATTTTCCTCTAGCTGGCTAAAGTCCACACCTCTGTAGTTCTTCATAAAGACTACAGAGTCCCTGAGCTTTCATATTCAGAAAAAAAATGTTTCAAAATCCTTGCTAAACTCGTTTGCCTAAAGCTATCTGCAGCCTTTATTACATTGATTCCTTGGTACAGAACAGTCAAAAAATAGAGTGCATACCTTGCCTTGCTTTTCTGATTTTTCTTTTTCTTTTCATAATGCTTATATGCTTTTCATAATGCTTATAGCAAAGCTAAAATAGTGTTGAGTGGGGAGATTCTTTTAGAAATTCCCTTTCCAATTTCAAGGACTTGTAAGTTTGTCAGACATCAAGCAATTTAAATTTAATATATTGGTTTGAAATTAATTCTTCACAAAGGAGCATTGTTTATCTTTGGATCCTTTTTTTCTCTTCAGATTACATAGAAGGAAGAGGTCATGGGAAACTTTCATTTTCCTTAAACCTTTTTGTGGTAAAATCACCAGCAGTTCTTGGGTAGGATAGAAAATTCCTATACTTTCTTTTGAGACTTTGGTGTGGGAGTTTGAAAGGCAGGGAGACAGGGTCTCCTGGCTCTTCAGAACACTGGGTGCTTCCCTAGCACAAAATGTATTTCCATTTTTCTGAAACAGAGGTCTCAACTGGGGCAGTGCACAGGCAAGTCAGAGTTCATTATCACCCCTGTTTGGGGGTGGGAATGGACTGGATTGCTTTCTCAGCTCCTTTGCAACCTAAATGGTTATGATTTTGTGCCTATGATTCAGACACTGTCACTTAACAAATATAGCTGTGCCTGCCAGAAAATTTCAGACCCATATTTAGAGACAGTATCTTATTTAGACGCCAAATTGGGCTCTACAAATAATTTTGTCTACTATTTTATGAGTTGTAAGGGGCTATACAGGAAGTAAATGATAAGAAAAGCTCAAAATGACAGATTCACTACTACACGTGTATCTCACCCAAACTCAAATGCATAATCCACTGCAGCTAATTTAGGTACTGCAATTATGTAGTTAGTGGGCCTCTAGGAGATGCTGAGTTATCTCACACGCCTTTGAGACTGTAAGGAAACATCTACAGCTATAAAGATCCAAGCAGATGAAGGAGTCAGTTAACTTGGGTCTTTTGTGTCCACTTTCTCAGAAGAGTTTCACAGTTAAAGAACTTTTCTAGGAAGCTGGGGACTGAAATTTAGGTTTTGTTCTTCCTGAGGAAAAGTCAACCTGATTTTTACAACCCAGATTTTACAGTAATCTGCTCTGTGCACCATAATGGTACATCTTGATTGAAAACAATCTTGAGAGAAAATAATTATTCTTTTTCTTTCTTCTCAAACTAGGAGCTGACAAAACTAAATCTGGCTCTGACTCACCTGTGGCACAGGCATAATTTAAAAATCAGGTAAGAAATAAGGTATAAACACTGGAAAAAACAGAAAAAAAGGGGGGGGAGGGTGTCAACTTCAGTTGGGAAGGTTTGGTAAGAAACGTATGAAAACAATTTCTAAAAGGTAATTTTGATAAAACTGGAAAACTATTACATATAGTATAGCAAAAACCAAATGTTTAAACATACAAAAGCTGTAAAAATTGATCAGGATCAGAAAAAATTATTAGCATAATTCTGAATAATTTGAAAATTTCTGGTGAAAACATTCAGAAACAACATGGTCTTGCATAAGTGCTACAGATTTTCCTTTTTTTCACTTAAAGTGATTTACCTGAAAGCTTTCAGTCAGAGGTAGAGCAGATCTTGTAATTAATGACACGCAAGTCTTGCTAGGCACACACAAGTTCAACTTGCATCTCACTGCTGAATGGCATTTTTGGAATATTTTCCTAGTTATATTCAGAGCAAAACAGTTCACAAAAATGCTCAGATCAGAGTGCGTTGACACAAATACAGAAGTAGCAAATTGGAGCTAATAGTCTATTAAGCAGCACCTAAACCCCAGCCAAGACAAATTTTGAGTATTCTGCTCTGAATAGAGCCTGTCACACATTTCTGGATTTTTGTTCAATGATGGTTTATTTTTAAATGATCTTTCAAATAGTAGTGAGGTCTATATATGTCAGACCACAAAACAGAACAAAACACCATGTGCATGTGCATGTTAATGAACTATAATTACATAATTATTTTTATTATGCAAAACAGAAAAGCAGATGTCTTTTTTTTTTATTTATTTAGAAGGCATTTCTGAAAACATCTAAGCTAACCTTGTGCAAAACGGATAGAGGGTACCTCATATACCACTCCTGCATATAAAGGATCAGTAAGGACTGCTCTTCAACAAGAAATCAGGATTTTCCCTCAGGGTAAGAAAAAGAATACCCTTGGCTTAAAGGGAACTTACCTAACCCTACCCAGCTATGAAGTCTCAAATACCAAAGTGTAGAGAAAAAAAGAGATTAAAATTGACACAGGAATTTTGGCATCAACAAATCACAAAGGCTGTTGAAGAAGCTCCAAAAATGCTGTAAATCTTAAGAAAAACTGCAGTGGCATAAATCCCAACACATTTCCTCCCACAAGAAGCAAGAAAGCACACTGAGGGAAAGAGCATAAGAACTGAGCATAGACTGAATGGTAGTGCTGACATAACTTCCCACTTTCTGAAAATAGTGTTTAGGACTTGTTAGCTGAAGATCCTTCTCTTCTGAAGAAGTCTCTTGTTTCTAAGAACTCCAATTTTTCTTCAGTCACACTGTAATTTGGGTACCATCTAAAACCCATACGTTTATACATCAATATGTGACTTCAAACAAGCTTTGGTGATAGGACAATCCATTTTTATTTTATGGAAAACTTTACTTTTCCATTTCTTACCCTTAAAGTTTGTCAAAATCCTATTTTCAATACTGTTATCACCATACAAATCAGGCCTTCAACACCATGTTCCTCTTCTGTTTGTGACGTTCCCACTCCATCTCCTCCTAGTTCTCAAAACAGGACATTGGCTCTCCCTCCTCTCTTACCTCACTACCATCAGTTTGTGCGACTTACAGTCTGCCCCATGTCCCAAAATCACACTCTTTTAATGATGGCTTGGTGGTGGTGGCTGCAGCACGCATGTCTTGCACCTGCAAACCTGAAGAAGATGATGCACTTTGCACTGAGGACCTATGGCACAATTTACGCTAATTACTTAATTGTGGTGGATTAATTCATACCACAAAACTTCATTCTGAGTGGAATGGAGAACAACTGTAACTACTTGCACCTTGTTAAGTTAAAGAAATTCCATGCATGAGTAGAAAGAAAGCAAGTTCAGCAGAGTTTCTTTGCCTCTGGAAATCGAGGTTGCCAAGATTCACTATTGCCCTGCTGCCAGTAACTGTCTACACTGGCAAAACAATCATCACTTCTTGAGCTGGTTCACAGGGTGGAGAGCCACTGAGAATCATGTCTCAGCTTTAGTTCAACACAGCTCCTTCTCTGCACTGGAGTTTACTCTTTGTTGCAAGTACAAATATGAAGGAATGTTTTCTTCATTAAAAAATTAGTGTGTTTTACTCAGTTTTCAGAGTCAAATGATAATATTTTCTTATTGTTTTTTAGTGTAGTCGTTCAATTTCTGCATAACATCATCCTGATGCTGATCTTAAGCTCTGCATCTGTTGCTTTCACACTCTGTTCCCTGGCATTCTGTTACCCTGTCCAATCCTGTCCTCCAAACCACAACAGTGGGGTTTTTTATTTGGTTGGTTTTGGTTTTTCAGGGGGCTTTTTGGGTTTTTTTTGTTGTTTTTTTTTGTCTTGGCATTTTCTTGTATTTAAATAACAATTTTTCAAGGAACACCTGACTCAGGAAATTAAACTCCTGCAAAACTATTAGCAGCTTGATCTTGAATATTAAGTCTTCTTAAGCAATCTTAAACTTAGAAAACCCTGCCTTTAGTGCACATTAATTCATGTCCCATTTCCCTTATCACCTTTAGAGAATTTATAGGGTTGGGTTTTTTTCCTTAGATCTAGCTATGTCAGACTTGCAATACAAGTAAATAAATAACCCAGAACCTCAGCTCCTGTAAACCCAAAATATCTCAGTGATGGTAGTGTAGCTGTTCCCATTAGTGTAAGGTGAGACCCACATCACTGATTTTCTAATCGTTTTATAGACTTGAGAGATTAAATTTAAAAATCTACGTTGTCTGAGGCTGCCATTTCAGTGTTCTCTCTCCATTTACTATATTGAAGTTTCCTAGTGAGTTTATTTGCAGATCATTTCAACTGTAAATAAGTAGAGATTTCCCAGAGGGCCTACTCACACAGTATTTAAAATGTGAAACACATTACTCGTCCTATCAATATTGTACTGTCTCATCTAATAAAGAAAAAAATCCAGTATCAAACATTTTCCTCCTTTTATAACAACCTGGAGTCTAGTACCCAATAATAAAACATGAATATTCATTTTTCCTCCAAAAAGATATTTTGAACTGAAAGGAAATCATAAACTCACCCCAAGAGTCTTAGGAAATGCATGCTTATCTCAAAAATAAATATATCAATAGAAATACTGGTTTGAAGTTTGAATAATAGTAAGGTAACAAAGCAGGGACAGGAGTTGCCTCTTCTGTCACCTGAAACCAGAGGTTATTTTGCTGACTTTTAAGAAATATTATACCTTCAGGAATGTAACAAGAAAAGAGTGCTCAAGGGAGAGCTGTCTGTTCTTCAGCACTTTTGGAATACATTTTAGATGAAAAGGTTTGAGAATCACTTTCCAAGTCTGACAAGCTCCATGATACAATTAGTTACATATTAAAATTACACTTTTGGAATAATTACAGCCTCTTGGTTTTTCACTGTTTCAAACTTACAACATAAGATTATGCGGAAAAAATCCCCAAAACTACATCTGTTAAGTCTTTAAAATATGTACTTCATATGTGAGAAATATTTAGCTGGAATGATTTTTTGCAAGTCCTACTCCTTCCTGCTTTTTACTTTCTCATAAATATGTCACCATGTGTCTGGAATGAAAAATTAAATAACTAGGAAGAAAATGGACATCCTAGCTTGCTTTTTTAAAATTATTTTTTATTTGTCAACAAGTAAATGTCAGACTCCAGATGACTGGGCTAATATTTATGCACATTTCCCAATCACCTAGAAAGTTGTGATCTCAAAGTATTTCTTTGAGTTTTGAAATAAAGGTCAAGCCTAGATTAACATAATGATTCACTCATGCCAAAAATCTAAAAGCGTTCTTCATGTCTTGTTTATTTTTCTCCTGATTAACACATAAAGCAAGTAATTTTTTTTCAAGTTGTTGACTAAATTTAAAAAGTTAAATTGCCTGTTGTCTAACTGATTAGTTGCACTAGAAGAAAAAACTCTATACCCTTAGTAAGGATACAGTCACATTTTTACTGTAAACCATATGTCGGGGTATTTTTTTCCACCTAAATATCTTCTTATAGATGAGGTTCCACTTGATTTTGAAACCAGAAGGCACCATTTCCTAATGAGAAATTACTGCACTCAGTTACATATAGTATGGACCCACGAACATTTATTGTCAATTTAGACACTTTAAGACACCTTGCTTAGCTTCCAGCTGCCACTCCAGGGGTTCCTGGTTCTCACAGCAGACCTACATGACCTCTACTGGTCTCAGGTGTCCTGGAGTGTCTGCAGTGGCTCTGTCTGTATTTACATAGAAACACAGAGTGGTTGTGGTTGGAGGGGACCTTGGAGATTACCTATTTTCAGGGACACTTTCCACTAGACCAGGCTGCTCAAACAGCCTCTGAATCAAGACTCTTGCGTCGGAAAGTATGAACCCACTGTAAGTTACCTCGTTGTAACAGAGAGTGTGTTCACATAGCTAATTAACAACATCCTTTGTGTTTCACCTCACTTTGCTTAAACTCATCAGCCGAGAGATTATGAAAATTTCTCTATTCTAGCTACTGCTTTTTATGTTATCTCGGAACAGTGATTTCTACTATTGTATTATCTCTATGGAGATATTATCACAGATTAGTAAAAGATGTTTTGGACAATAATTAAATACTTCTAGTAATCTAAATTTAAGTGAATAGTACTGAAAAAACAATTACAAATAATAATGCATCAGAGACTTATAAGATTGCATTTCTCAGTAGTTTTCATGCATACTACTCATGTTTTACAATTTTTTCTGACTTCTTGAAGTACTGTCCCACAGTGAGCTAAAGTTTTGACTGTGTGATCTACACTGTTGTGGTATCTGCCCAAGCAATGAGATATATTTTTTTATGACACACACAACTCGGAGGATTTTTCTTATGTACAAGTTCTGCCTTCTAGGCTGTTCCAGCAGGAAATTCTTTTAACAACTTTTTCCAGATTTTTGCTTTGCTTTGTTTTGTTTTTGTTGTTGTTGTTGTTTTCTTTTCCAATATTAGCTTTCTGTCTTACCAAGTTTCTAATCTGTGCCAGTATTTTAGTTTCTATTCCATGACTAATGAATTTTTCATTCACCTCAATAACCATGAAATTTGGATCACATTCCATTAAGCAGTGTCTAATTCTACAACAAGCCCCAGTAACTTATATGAGATCAGCTGCAAAGCAAGTTTAATATTCAAAATAAGTAAGGAGAGCAAAATACATTTTATATATATGCCAGACCCATGTTCATGGGTCATTTTACCGTAGGGCAGCAGATTAACAGTGTTAAATGCAGAACTCCCAAATTTTCCATCACATCTATATAGTTTTAAGGTATTTTGCAGAGGGTAAACCATGAGAGAAAAATAGAAAATTTAATATTTAATCTGTGAATTTCCTCATTTGACAAGCCAATAAGTAAAAATATAAAAAATAAATAAATGAATAAATATATGCCCATACACTGCAGAAAGTTTGTACAGAAAGACGTGGTATTACTACCTATCTAATGACGTATAAATCTAGTAGGTCCTATCTGTAAACTATTACACTCAGCAAAATTGTTGTTAAACATTACTAATGAGCTTTTTGCTTACAGTGTTCAGCATACTGACAACACTAATGTAGCTCTTCAGTAACAAAGCAGAGACTTAAAGGAAGTGAAATTCTTAAAATTCCAAGTAAGCCTCAAATTTCTTCCTTCATGGAAAGGAAAAATTGCATTCGTATCTGATTTGTATCTACTACAAAAATATTATGATCACTTGCAAGTACTTGAGCAAAACACAGCACAGTAACAGTCAAAAAGTGAATTGCTTTTCCTTATGCAAATTCATTTCTTCCAAATACTGATAAGGTTTAATTTTTCCCTCACTACTTCTTTTGTCAGGAAATCAAGAACATAAACTATGTAAAAGTCTGTTGTCTGATCTCTCTGCCACTGCTGCAAGTGTAAAAAGAAGCTTGGTCCAGAATTAAGTCCCACTTGTTGGCAGCTAACTGGAGTTAAGAAATCTGTGGAGAAATGCCACAGCACATACAAAATGTGAACGTTACCTTCTTGAAATGCCAGTCTGTTTGGCAGCACTCATTTATATTCTTTTGTCTTTTCCAGTCACGAGACATATATCCATCTAAGCAAAACTGTGTAAGATTAGACAAAAATAATACACTGCCAAGTGACGTTTTTGCAGTGATCTTGGGTTTTTTCAGTAACTATATGAATAACACTGATTGCCAAATCTATGAACTGAACAAATAACGCCAGACTCAGACTGCTTGCATTTTACTTACATCCCAGGACGTATGCAGTTAATTTTACTCTTTGGGGAAACCACTCCTCTCTTTGATGCTCTGCATCCATACAGTTGATCTGGAGTGGATCCTGCAGTGAGCTGTTCTTAAGACCTTGTCAGGGTTTTCTTTAACGAAACTTATTTTTTCACTCCCAAAAGATACTCACAATGACCATGGAGATATCTTTGAATTTGCCAAGTAGTAAACTTTTAGGTGTGAAGGTTTAAGTGGAATTTAGTCTGTGTGAACTTGAATACTACACTGGCCAAAAGTACAAGACCCATTAAGGATAATAATATTTAAAAAATATGTCTTCTATAGTTTTCTAAACAAAACCTGCAAGATATACTATTGATTCGTTCCACGAAAAATGAAGCATGCAGCAATTTTTTTATTCTCCTCCGCATAGTCAAGACTCAATTAAATATTTATACAAGTTCAGTCAAAGAAACTAAAGCTGACAAACAACAAACAAAACAAACAAGTGATTTTGCTGTTTACAACAGCCTGGTTAGAAATTGGAGCTAATTTTCAGGGAGCAAAATCATCCACAAGTCCAGGTATCATCCTAAAAATGAGGAAAGGTATAATTTTTCCCTCTCTCTGGGGACACAGCAACAAATTCAACTTTAAAACGACATTGCAGCCTAACACATACGAGAATACACTCGATTTTCATCTGCACCTTTGCTTTCCAAACTTGCCCCTTTCTTTCCATTTTCCTTGGATATATCACATCATTGCCCAACTATATCTGACTGAAATGTGAAGAAAAAAAAAGCATTCTTTCTTGGTACTTGTAAAAGAAAGTAATAGACATGAACATCAGGCAGATGTCCCTGCACAGTGGATATAGATCCCCCAGGCAGCTGTGATGACACTGGCACCAGAATGCAAATACATATTAGACATGGTAATCTACATGGTGCTCATCACAGGACATAGATATTTGAGGGCAGAGCAAAAAGCCATTGTCTGTCTAACCCAGTTTTTCACAGATCAATGAAGCTTTCCCTGGTATTTTCCTCATTAAGAAGCTAACTTCTGTAAATGTCTAATAAATTTTATAAAAAGCATTTAAGGTTTATGCAGTCCTAAAATGACACACAACTTCCAACCTTCAATGTGGAAATAAAAGCTTCTGTTTTTATCTAGCTTCTATTCTTGATCATATATATTTGTTGTTCTCAAAATTTAATTCAAATGCTAGCCAGCTTTTCAATTGTTTTCTCTAAGAGTAATGGTCTAATTCATACAAAAATTTTCCGTACTGAAATGACATCTGCTATCTGTGTACTCTACTAACAATCAATAGAATTACGTCTCTATAGGAAATCTCTGGATTTTCATTTGTCTGGGGAAAAGAGAAATATGGGCTTCCTTTTTACCTCTTACAATAAGTTCCACAACTCTTTACGTAGTACATCCATTCTTCTCTTTTATTCAAGAAGAAAAGCTTTTACCCAAGAAAATGTGTGTTCTGTGCACAAAAATAGAAAGACTAAAGTTGTAAGCTATAGGAGGAGTCTTTCTTCCTTTGCCTTGAACTTTGATGTTTCACCATTGCTCAGTTCCTATCCGTTTTTCTAGGGTACAGCAACAAGATTGCCAGCTACCACTAAAGACCATTTAACTGTGTCCCATTTTTCCTCTTTACAGAATGATATGTTTTTCCGACTATAGCATTTTTCCAATTAAGCCCTATAACTGCAGACTTAATAGAAGTCTGAGCCAAAAAACATTGGGTATTAGTGTAAGGCTAGTTGTCCAGGAAATTGAAAGGGAAAATTCTTGTTTGTACAAAGTAATTAAATGCCAAGTCCTAAGTCTAGCTTTTAAAATATAAAATTGAGTTCCATTGTGATAAATAACAGTGTTTGATGTGCCCCAAATAACTTGTTTTAACTGATGACTGTGTCACAACCCATAGCACAACATAACCCAACTGAACCAAAGCAGAATTTGTGATGAAGAATTTTGTCAAAAACCCGCAGAAAGATGTACATGCACACAGTGGCATATCTTACAAGCTTCGTACAAATTTGAAAAACTCAAAGATGTTGCAAAGAAGTAAATGCCCAAGGAACCTTCTGGGATTCTCCTCCATGGCAGTAGAAGACATGCAATCAAAACAGTCTGATCTACACATCATTTTTATGCAGAGCATATCTTCGTTCCATGGGGATAGACTTCAAAATTCAAATGTTTTTGCCTTAATAGGAGGCCTTAAAAACTCAACATAATAAAAAGAGTAGTAAGAAAATTAATAAAATCTGAGGGGTACAAATTGGACATAAAATCCACTAAGTCTCATATCAATACAGTGAAGACGCAAGGAAAAAAATCCATTCTCTTATTGCGTAAAATATAGAATAACCTTGCAGTATTCAATATAAATGACACTACTAGGCATTGTTAAGTTGTATTTAAGGAGAATAAAACTCTGTCAAGAAAGGTATTATTTTCTACACTATGGCTAACTCAGGAAAACAGGACAATTAATGTTTCTGGATCCATATCTTAATGGATAAAGTATGTCGCGGCGGGTGTTGGTGGTAGAAGTGCCGCAATTTTCCCAAAAGTGTCTCCGCAAGAAGCCGCTTCGGTAGGGCTGCCACGCGCACAGTTGGCGAGGGCAATGCGTCTTCCCCAAGCCTCTCATGTAGGATCCGGCACTCCCAGAGTCGCCGATCCCTGTCGGGGACGAACGGGGGAGGCCACAGAAGCACTCACGCAAGCCCCCTCTGCCACCGGAGCAGCGGGCACAAACACACACACGCAAGCTGACGATAAAAGAGTCCAGGAAGGGCCTCTGTATGGGGTTTCACGGGTAAGGTTTATTCCAGCCACTTGAAGGGGTCCAGGCACAAAGGCAAGGAACAATGGAGGGTCCAGGGTTTTATACGCCGGCAGAGAGAGCATCGGGGCCAGTGGTCTGAGGGCATAGGGGTGGTACAGAGGCAGGACTAGGGTAAGGGAACAAATAGGGATACCACGAGGGAGGGACTAAGGAACAAGGGCCAGTGGGAGAGCAGAGAAAGGAGAACATTCTAGGGTACAGACATATAAGGGATAAAGGGGCAGGGAGGCAAACGGACCAATCAGGGGAACACAACTGGGGTACATTAACATAAAGGTACAATGCATCCTAGGAGAAGCCTTTCCTTGTTGCCCTAACCTTGGGTGGGATTTAACAACAGGCTACGGGCCCCCACAAAAGTATGCGTGAACCTGACAGCTCAAAGCAGAAGATTATGGCTGGAAAGAAGTACCTCTCAGAGGGAACTTTAGTCCAGGGATATCTAAAGAAAGGATGTCAAGAAGTCGCATCCAGGCTCTGCTCAGTGGTGCCAAACGATAGGACGAGACGCAACGGATAGAAACTGATGCACAGGAAACTCCATCTGATTTTGAGTCAGAGCTTCTTTACTGTGCAGTGACTGAGCACTGGAACAGGTTGCTCAGAGATGTTACGCAATCTCCCACACTGAAGATCTTCAAGAACTGTCTGGACACAATCCTGTGCCATGTGCTCTAGGGTGACCCTTCTTGAGCAGGGAGGTTGGACCAGATTACCCCCTGTGGTGTCTTCTAACTTCACCTATTCTGTGATTCTGTGATATGCATTAGGCATCTCAGGCTGCCACCATTAAAGCATCCATGAACTTTCTAAATACGATACAACATAATTTCTTAACTAAAAATGAAAGAAGAAACCTGTATAAATATTCATCTGTCTTCCAGCTGTCAGAATTAACAGAATGGTCAATCTGAAAATCATTAATAAAGAATTAGAGATTGAGATGTAATGAATGTGTTTTGGAAAAAAAACTAAGCCAGTGTCATTTCTTGATTAAACTTTTTTCTCTCATAGGTA
This sequence comes from Rhagologus leucostigma, assembly GCA_013397725.1. Lineage (NCBI taxonomy): Eukaryota > Metazoa > Chordata > Aves > Passeriformes > Rhagologus > Rhagologus leucostigma. The sequence goes on from VZTD01005554.1 coordinate 694,120, forward strand.
GTAGCTAAATGTAAATTACTATACGTCATTTTGATAAATAAAGTATAAAGATGCACATCTTCAACATGATACTAGTGGATCCTCTCTGGATGGTCCCTTGCAAGCAATTTCAAGTCATTTATCATGACATGATTTATTAGAGGAAGGTCTACTATAGTCCAAGATACTTATTTGCTATGCACCATCTATTTGTCTTCAGTAACCTCAAAAAAAAAAAAAGTCAATACTACCCAAGTTTGCAAAATGTGGCATGTTTTAATTGGTACATGAACTGAGAGCAAGCAAATAGCATACCTTGGCTGACCACTTCTAGAGACAAAGTAGGCTATTTCTTACTTAGCTCACGCTGAAAATAGTGTCACAACCCCAGTAGGAGTTTAGTTATGGCTTGGTTGAATGTTCTGCCTTAAATGTAGCAGCAGTGGGCAAGAGGGGCACATGAGGTGAAAGTTCAGTGATCACAGGCAACGCAGGATTTTCATACAAGGTCCTGGCCAGATCAAGAGAGATAAGTGATGGGTGGCTGAGGCAGTGGCTGAAAAAAAAGCTTAGCTCCTCAGTTCCTTGTAACTTTTAAGACTAAAGGAGGTCAAACATATATTTTATAAGACAGAAATTAGGGAGTGTTTGTACAGTTTTTAAATATAGCTGATAATATCTTTTTCAGTTTAGTAAAGAAAACACAGGGACATGAAATGGGAGGGAAATAATTCCAAGCAAAAATGCATGTCTTTACCCTCTTTCAGAAGCATGAGATCATTTGCAGATTTTAGCTAGTGTTGCAATAAGTTCTCCATCACTTGAAATTTTAAGAGCAGAAGCATCTGTTTTACTTTGGATTCTGTTTTTCTTAATAAAGGAATTTATTTTTATGGACAGAAGGAAAAGAGATAACTGCAGTGGTACGTCTTGGCTTCTAGGGTGAAAAACATTTAAAAATCATATTAGACTGCATTAAGCATGTCTAGGAAGATTTATGAAAATACCCAGATAAAATAGAGTACAGTTACAAAAATATAAAAACCACTCTTCTGAAAAGTCTTCTCATGAAAGATAATGATTTACTGCCTTGTCATTCTCTCAGCAAGGAAGAAGGGGGTGCTTAATAGATAGCACTTCCAAACAGCCTCGTAAATATATTTGTGCGTTTGTGTGCACTCACCATTGCAAAACTTCAGAAGGCAAGAAGATCAAATTACTTAGTATTTCTGAGTTGACATCCAGAATCCCAAAGAATCACTGAAAGAATTGAATTGACTTTTTTTCTTCTGCATGACAGTTCTGTATGACTACGTCTGAGAAATTGTACAGGTATAATGCCTTTGAATTGTATTCAGTGACAAGATAGATTGCCAGAAATTATAATCAAAATTTTATTTAGTGTTTAAAAAAATTTCAACTACTTTGGAAGGCTATTTTTATAAGTAGAAAGAAAGTAAGTCTGTTTTCAATAATGTGCTTTAATATTTTTATTATTTTATTATTTCAATGTAATTTATATTTATAAATAGTTTCTATGTAAGGAAACCATTTCAGCTTTAAAAACATGTAATAACTTCTTAAAAGAATGCTGTTTTGGTTTTAACTTGTCTTGAAGACACATTAGTATTCATGGTTTGGATTTGACTGAAAGGCTTGATGTGATTTAAGGGTTTATCTTGGTTCCCCACCCCAGCATCACTCAAGACTATCCTAACTGTTATAATCTGAACTCTAATTTAACAACCACATTAGATACATGTGGCTTTACTTTCACCTCCAACCTGCTTGTAATAAAACTGCTCTTTCAACAAATAAAAGCAGTAAGATTCATTGCTGTGTTATTTTTAAAACTACTGCCTCTGACCTCTGGAGCACAAACATTCCAGAGAAAGAAAAATGACATAATTTTATCAATAGAATTATTTTTGTACCTTTCTCTAAAAATATATTAGATAGTAAAATCACATCACTCTTTTGCATGCATAATCACAACCTTTTACAGAAGCTGTGATGCCCTGTAACAGGAGAATTACACACTAATTAAAATGAATACACTATTCCTAGAAAAAGAAAAAAATTAACACCTTGCAAGAGTGGAACTTGAATTTCAAAAAACTAATGAAATGTGGCAAGACACCACTCTTTTGCAGTCCTTACTTCAGTTGGGTGTACTTTTTTAATGAGTCTTAGAAAGGCCAGACTTTGAGAGAGTTGTAAATGAGGGATGAAGGCTACTGGAGTGGGTACATGAAGAAACAAAGCAGTACAGTGCAGTTCAGTTAATCAGGATGCACTTAACATGGAAATTTGCTTAATTGAGATGTGTCCCAAGGAAGCAATTTAGGACTAATGATACCTAATAGCAATAACTGCTGTTTAATAGGGATGGTAATTCTGCTTAATAGGGATACCATCAGGTAATTATGGCCAGGTCTAAACTGCTGACTTCTGTTGGCAAAGCTCTTACCTGTCGGGCATCCGAAGAGATGTGATCCTTGATCAACAACCAAAGGGAAGCTTAAACACCAAATGCAAACTTTGCTATTGTAAATCTGGATTTTATAGGATATTCCATGTTGATCAATAAGAAGATATTGCCCTGTAGACCTGATAATTTACAAATAAAAAGTTTATGTTATTTTTTAAATTTATCTTTAATTTTTAAAATATGCATTTTAGCTTAAATACTAAAGTCTTTGTATGTTTATCTCTGAACACATTGCACCCAGCTCATTAGTTGGATTTACGCACACAACATGCCAGGATATAAACCCAGAGCAAAAAACCCTTCCAGAATTAAAGCATTTTAAACTTTTGTTCGAAATTTATGCTGGTGTTTAGTTATTTTCTTTTGGTTTTGGTTTTTTTGGGGGGGTTTTTTTTTGGTTTTTTTGTGGGGTTTTTTTGTTTTGTTTTTGTTTTGAGGTTTTTTTTGTTTGTTGTGGGTTTTTGTTTGCTTGTCTTGTTTGTTTTTTTGTTTTGGTTTTTTGCTTGTTTGTTTGTTTTTGTTTTGGTTTTTTTTTCTGTTTTTTGGTGGTTTTTTGGTGGTTTTTTTTGTTTGGTTGAGAGTTTTTTTCTGGGGGGGAAGTTGGTGGGTTTTTTTGTTTTGTTTTTGTTTTGAGGTTTTTTTTGTTTGTTGTGGGTTTTTGTTTGCTTGTCTTGGTTGTTTTTTTGTTTTGGTTTGTTTTGTTTAGGTTTTGTATGGTTTCTTTTCTGTTGTAAAGTTACTCCATGCTGGAGATGGCTTTTTGCTCACTTGTTCAAATTGATGATGCTTTGGTGCACAAGTTGCTCAAGCTGGAACTTCCAAATTCTGTGCCTTAAAGTCAAGAACAGTTGACTGATAGTGTGGCAGTCTTGCTGCAGCCTCCGGAGAGAACATTAGGTATGAGGATCCTCCCGATACAGGATACGGTTACTCTGCCACTGTGTCCTCATTAATAAGGTCTGCTGTAATTTATCCTAGCTCATACACACGCTCCTTGGGTGTTATGACATACAAAAGAGCTTCCCTTTGCTAAGGCAACATGACCTTCATAAACTCTGCTTTCATTCTGTGCTCCTACACTTGCCAGTGTTGTTCATCAGCCTCCCAGGATGAGAGATCAACAGAGAGCAGGAAGCAGTAGGTCTGTGCCTAACACCCACCAATCAGCACCTTTACGACAGTTAACTCCTGAAAACATGAAAAACGCTCACTGAAAAATAGCAATAAGAAACACAGGGATAAATCTGTAAAGCTTGACAAATATTCTCTATTTCCTTTGAGGTTACCATACTCCAAAAACTTTTGGGAGTATTTCACTTAAATACAGTCTCCTCTGAGGTGGGTATAATTTGTCTAAGAACAAAAAGGTAGAAGAGTGCTTCTGTATGGAAAAGGTGGAAGGGTGGCTAGGGGGATGCAGTCTTCCAGCAAGTTATATTATTGTAGAGAAGGACAAACAGGTATACTTCACTACCTCAGGCACCAAAGAGTCACAGGAGGACCACGGAAGAAAATAGTTCGACGATCTGTAAAACACTGACTCAGGAAAATGGAGAGGACAACTGAAAGTTTATACAGCAAATTTAGGTGTTTACTCTCATCAGTCTGAACTCAAAGAGGCTATAACTTACACAGGCCTATGAAGAAACTGTTTAATAGGATATATTTCAGTCCTTGCATTGTTGGCAAATTGTTCACACAGTAACTGCTTCTAGTATTTATACTTTTATAAGCAGGAATGCTTTACTGTCTCTCTAATTGAATGATATCCAGAGTAACGTTCTGGAGATACTCTCACAATACTTTTCAACATAGCTTTTCAAATCCTTTAAATAAGGTGTATACAATCAAGTATTTACATGTCAATACATATGTGTATACGTGTGTGTGTGTTTTGTATGAATGATGTGTTCTTGAAAGAGCCATTGTAAAAAAGAAGAACAAAATAAAAAATGATTAATCAGAGGATCGCAAATGACATATATGTCAAGAAGTCTTCAGTGGTTTTCTTCCAAATTTGGCCGGAGAACCACACATCTCTCATTACACAACTGACTATTTTAGCATCTAACTGAACTCAGCTGTGCTGTGTTGACAAGTATCTGGATAACACCTGGAAATGCTGGCTCTTCCTTGGCGGTGAGAGAAGCTTGCTGGTACTAAGTGTCTTTCAAACAGTAAATTTTAAAGAACATATTTGTAACCTCCTATTCCAAAATATATTTTTTAAATGATCAAATTTTGGAGCAGGAAGGCATTATTTATTGTGTTACAGCAAAGCTGCTAAATGAATCCCTGCTATTACTGAGGAAAAAAAAAGAAAAGTTCTTCCTATCTACAAAGGAACAGAAACACTGCTGCTGCTGTTTTCCCAATTACACTGTGTGCCCTGTGGCCTGCCACAGATATGACCTCAGCTGAGACTCTGTTGACACTTCATATTCACTTCTCTTACACAAGAAAAGAAGAATTTTCCACATTACTGCTGGTAGAAGTTTTATGCTCAGGAGCCAGCACTATTCTCTATAACACAGTGTGAAAAATAAGAAATTGTGTTTAACATAAATTGTAGGAGACACAGACTGATGAGAAAGTCTAGAGGAATTTCAGACAGGAAAAGGAAAATTTAAAAAGGAAGGCAGTCGTATTTCTAAGCTATTTATAAATGTATTCTGTGCACATGTATTTTTTAATAAAGAGACCATGCTGTAAGTAGTCATGAAAAACTATAGAGGTTTCTACTGCCTCAGGGAACAAGAAAAAAATCTAAATAAACAAGAAGATGTAGAAAAGCTCACTCCATGTTCTAGATACAACATCTGTTATCTAATGCCTTTTCATAAGAGACACATTTATTAAACAAATCACATAATAGGGTTTTTTAACATGTTAAAAAAGAAATCTTCCAGACATTGTCCCATCTGACATTTTACTGGTATGCTTTAAAATTATATTCCTCTAATAATCCACATTCTAGAATTGTCTGCAGAATGCTTTGCCCCAGAAGAGACAGAAGAGACTTCTAGCTCCCAGCTCCCAAAGTGTTGCCCCAGCAAGTATCTCCAATGAGCAGCATCTCCAAGTCATGCACCCCAAGGTCAGATATGAGTGGAGGAGAAGTGATCCCCAGCACAACAGCTTGTATTTGAGGCAGCAAGTTCCATCATCTTGCTCTGGAGCCAGTGGGACCTTCTTTTGAAACAAAAATCTCTTCTGACTACAAATTATGGATAACCTTAATTTTCAGTAAGAGGTAGAGCTTTGCTTTAACTTCTAGAGCACTGACAAAGACGGGGATGGAGTACAAGCCCTGTGAGCATCAGCTGAGGCAACTGTGATGGTTCAGCCTCAAGAAGAGCTGGCTGCAGTGGCACCTAGAATCAGCTTTCCCATAGCTACAGGAAGCAACAGACAAGACAAACCCAGGTTATTCACAGAGATCAACAGAGGCGAACAAAAGACAATGACCATAAAAACGCCAGAGTATGTCAAATTGCATATATTTTAAAAAAAAAGAGAGAAGAATAACTTTTCACTGGGAGAGTATTCAAGTATTGCAATAGGTTTCCAATACAGCCTGCGAAACCTCCATCAGTGAAGGCTAGAGACACCAAAGCCCAAGTGCCTGAATTCAGTGTCCACCTAGCTGTGAGCAGTAGATTGCAATAGAAACTTCCACATGTACCTTCTAAATAAGATGATGATTTTCTGAATTTCTTATTTGCTCAAACACAACTCTTTCTTGTTTTCTACATGCCTAATCTTCTGCATTTTTATGTGTATCAAAATATTATCAAAATAATTGTTGAAATACTTTCATGTCTAGTAAATAAACAAGAAAGAGTAAAACTGAATTCGGAAAGTTATAGGAGAATAACTGAAATAAATACAAAATGTGAAAGAAAGAGGATAGTCTGGTAAGAGAATTGGGAAAAACTTTTTCTGCGAAGGATAGGAGGAAGGAAGCAGTATGTTTGGGTCCTAAGCAACACTTTCACAAAAGCAAAAAAGGAAAAAGAAAAATGTGCAGTAGAAAAAGCAAAGTGAAAATTACATTAACAAATTAGCTAATAGTCTAATTAGCAGCAGAAATACACGAAAGTTTACCTATGATTTAATTGTGGGAATTGACTCAACGCTTTTTGAAATTTTAGAGGATGACTGCTGTTTGAAGTCATTTTAGGTGGGAAAGGGACGATACACTTGTATGAGCCCTGTGTACCATCTCTAGTGCCCAGCAGCCACTAGGTCATGTAACAGAAAGAAGAGGTAGGACCTCCAATGCCAGCCAGTTGCAAGACAGATCCATCACTGACCAAGGCCAAGCCTTTCAGGAATGGAGGTAGCACCTCTGGGATAATGTATTTAAGATAAGGAAAAAGCCCCCGGAAAACAGCGACTGCAGCCAAAGCAGGGGAAGAGTGTGAGGAGTCCTCCCTCTAATGAGGAAGACGTGGCAGAGACAATGTGTGGTGAACTGACGGCAGCCTCCATTTCTCATTCACCTGCCCTACTGGTGGGGAGGCGTTAGGGAATTCAGGAGTCAAGTTAAACCTGGGAAGAAGAGAAGAGTGGGTGAACGGTGTTTTAAGATTTGGTGTTATTCCTCATTATCCTCCTTTGATTTTTTTAGTAGTAGATTAAAATAAAAAATTTGCCCAAGTCAAATCCCTTTTGCTTATGATGGTAACTGATGAGTGATCAGTCCCTGTCCTCATCTCGACCCACAAGCCTTTTGATATATTTTTTCTCCCTGGTCCAGCTGACAAGGGGAGTGATAGAGTGGCTTTGGTGGGCACCTGGCATCCAGCCAGGGTCAACCCACCACACTATACACCACAAAGGAAATTTAAAGTGCCTTACGACCAGTGGTGAATTTATTTTTAACAACAAAATCTCTATAAAAAGAGCTCTGCAATTTTCTGCATCATTCAATTTCTAGGAAAAAGATCTGGGAAATGCTCTCACAGGAAGAGGAGGGCAAGGCAGATTTATTCAGTATAAATGACTCTCCATTCAGTGCATGTTCTCAGAGTTCCCTTTTGAATCTTATCAAGGGGGGCCCTAGCTTCCAAAGTTAGAATCTTTCCCTGTAGTTTACAATATGATCCTGGATGAACAAATGCACCTCTTCCTCCAGCTACTGTGACTGAGATGTGCCATTCAATAATTTTCTCACATCATATCAACACACTTTTTAATAATGTATGCCTGAATTAGTCCCACATAGATGCAGTTACTTTAATATTAGAGTTTGGATCCCGCATGCATTTTCAAAGCAAACACCTTGATCATTTCTCAATCCTGTGCTTCCTCTGTCTCCATATTGTGAACCAATCTCACGAACTTGATGTGTTTCTGATGAGAGGAAAGTGGAAATATCTGCTTAACAAATACATCTAGGATACTCCCACTGCTATGTCGGTTTATTACACTGGATTGGTGCTTGCCTGAAAATAAAATTTAAAAACTGAAAAAAAAAAGAAAAAAAAAAATCAAAGCCTCTCATTGATAAAAAAATCCCACAGTGAATATCATGTACATATGAAGTTTTCAGAGGATCGGTTTCGCTCTGTAGAACTGCTTCCGTTGTTCTGTCCTACATGGTAACACGCATATAGCATATTAGTCCAGAATTAGGCTTGCTTTAAAGCATTAAATTGCCAAGTAATATATGAGAACTAAAAAGAAATTAAAGTCCTAGGCATAAAACCTAAATTAAGAAAGACAGAATAAGAGATTCTTAACTGTTTTGCAATACTAGATTTAGCAACTGAACCATCAAAAAATATAAAAAAGCAATTCATGTGAGATTGAAAAGAACAAATCATCATAAATTACTAACTTGTGGAAAATCTAAGGACATGAGCCTGTGCATAAGATCACATCCAGGAACACTATAGGAGTAGGTATAATGCTGTTTCAATGCACACCAACATATTAATATATATATATATTTAAAAAAAAAACCCAGCAGTCACTAATTGTGATTTGTGTGTAATTACCTGTAAAATATCTGGATGAGTTTGAATCATTCAAGCCACTGATGTTGTCCATGATCAACCATTCTTAATAAACATACATGATCAGAAACTGTTCTGCTTTCTTAGTAGTGAGCTCGTAGAATTATCTGCAGAGACAAAAGCAGTAATAGGAAGAGAATGTAGTGTGCCCTGTGGAGTATTACTAGGCAGTACATTCATTAAACAGCTCTTATGATGCCATAAATGCTTTAGTCATAAGAACCAGACATAAAATCCCAGACTTCCTAATACTCCAATAGGGACTACTTTGCTTTTTGCAATATACAGTTCTTTGTAGAAGAACATACCAGTACCTATTTCTTTACTAATGCAACTGTTTTTGCTATGGAATATGCTCAGAATATCGCAATTTTATATATTTTATTGTAGCTTGTATACATTTTTTTTATACATAGATTGTCATGATAGAACATTTAAATCATTCACCTAATTAAAGCTATGCTAAAGAAATATCTCGTGACATTATAAGGGAACAGAATTCTGAAGGGAATTATGGAATTGCAATGCTATAACAGTCTGGAGCTGTTTTGAACATAGTGTTGCATGAAATTAAGCTGTTCCCATATTTTACAAAGACAATACAAAAAATATCTCAACCTGCAGAGTTAATGGGAAAACACAGCTGACTCACAAAGGAAGTAGATTCCTCTCTTGTCTAGACAACAGGTGAGTGGTGACTGAGAGAATAATGACTTAGGGGACTATGTATATAAGGAGTACACTGATCTGTAAGAAAGAGCATGTAATGGACCAAATTTGCATAGATTATCTCACCTAATACTCATTTGTTCTTGTAGGAAATCTATAGTCTAGCAGAAACAGTTATGCGTGTGGTTAACCACACACTGTAGACTCAGATTTGACTACTACACATGACATTTCCATTAGTCCTTTAAAGTGTTCGTTACTTAATCATTTACCACTTAAAATAAAACAAAAATGACTGACCAGTTGAAACGAATCAGAAGTGTTTAGACTTCGGAAGTATATAAAATAAAAATCAATGTATAAAATATAAATATATAGATACAAAAAATCTTTTAAAAATGTATGAAATATAAGCCATATCTACTCATCCTGAAGTTTAGTGTAGGTTTTGGCCTGGCATACAACAGTCAGTTTACATGTGTCTGTATTGACTTCTGAGATCCAGCAGCACTAGTCTCTGATCCCTTTTCTAGTCCCATCCCTTCAAATGGGCACATCCTTCACTTTGGGAGTGTGGATAGTAATACAACTGAAGACAGTAAGCCTTAATATCTGTGATTGTATGCATTAGGGAGTTTAGCGAGTGCATAAAGGAAAACAACAAAAAAAAGCTACCAGGATTGCAGAACACAATGTTATTCAATACGCATTATTTCTTTCTTCCTTCCTTTCAAACCAGTTGCTTCTGTTGCATTGTTTTACGATTTCAAGTCAGAGTCAGGGTACTTTGTCTAGATGGTTTGTATTTCTATTATTCATTCAGAAGGAACAATAGACTTCATTGCTTTGAGGGGTTTTGCATCAGCTGGAAGCAGAGGTTATAACATATAGTGATATTAAGCATATTTTGGTAACCATGGAATTTACCGTTTTGTTAGAATTTGAAAGATTAAGAGTTGGAAATTACAGAGCTTGAAAAATGACTATACAGAAATAGTAATATTAGAATTTTCAATAGATTTGAATAAATATATTAAATACATATTGTAGTCCCTGTTGTAGGATGGAACAGTTGATGCCTGTTTCCAGGGCTTTCTTCAATAATCATGTTTTTTTCTTCAACCTGAAAGAGATATATCAAGCAGACAACTGCCCCCAAGAGACATTGTTAAGTTAATATTCTCAACTGCTGTGGGAATCAGAAACTCTCCTGTTTTTTCTTGCTTATTTTTCCTCTATTCCTCTATATTGAGCAGACTGGGTGTTCATTAGAGACACTGGTATCTTGTTAAGGTTTTCACAGATTTTAGCTGTACTTGAGATGGATTTATGCTTCCATTCTTTTATTCCAAAGGTGTCATCTGGTATTAATTCTTTTCTGGTTGTACCTCATGGGCCAGTCTTTTTAAGAGATTTTTTTTTTTGTTAAATATCAGAGGGAAAAGGTGCTGCAAATCAGTTGTCATTGTGCAGATACCTTGTATGAAGAGCTATTTGGAGGAAAAAGATTATGAAACCTTGCTCAAATTTTACTCAATATTTTTTATAACATTTTACAAGCACATTGAAAACTAACAGTTTCACTATGTTTCACTAGTATTCTAGCTGATCAACTTTACACAAATTCCTCCTTTAGAACATGGGAAATGTTTCTTGAGTATCTCTGGGATTACTGGCATTATTTACTCTGTCCTTCTCCTCTGGGCCTTACCACTCCCAGAAATCTGCTTTCATATGGATTTGAGAGCTTTAACATGCAAACAAGATACAGATTGACATATCAGTTCTAATAGTGTAGATGTGAAATGATACATTGAAAAGAAAATCTCTACAATGTATGCAATTGTCACTTCTCAGTGGAGAGGCTGCTATATTTTAGGTCATCACTCAAGGCCCACATAATACCTGTGCCCTGAAAAAAACCCACAAAATTACATCTGTCTGTGATTCCCTGATTTTTAAGGTTTTCTTGAACACTTCCCAAAACAAGGTTATTGCAGATTGCCACTCTTTGTTTCATACTTATATTTTATGATTTTAAGAGCAATTAAAACACTTCCTACTCTTTTATATATTTTCATGTGTGAATTTAAATATAAAAATAAGAATATTTTTTACTATATGAATTTTATAGAATAGAATAGAATAGAATAGAATAGAATAGAATAGAATAGAATAGAATAGAATAGAATAGAAAGAACAGAATATTTCAGTTCTAAGGGACCTAAAATGACCATTTAGTATATCTGCCTATTTACGTATAAAGTATGTCTGTATGTTTGTCTGCATTTTTATTTGCACATAAACATTGTTTTCAGTCAGGATTATCTATAGTTGTTTATTCCTAGTTAAATGATACAATATATTTCTTTTCATTATGTTCATTTACTATGAAGAAAATAATAGCCAAGTTCTGTGACTAAGCTCTCTATTTTCAAGATTTGTCCAATTGACTTCAGTGTTTATTTTGCTTCAATAAGTCTCTGTAAAACAAATAATAGTTGAAATATTTCTTCACCCACACTCTTAACTAATATAATGTTATCACTCATCAATTCTTTTTTTTTGCATTTGGAGCACCTTCATGACTTTTGTCCTTTGGATGTCTAGCAAACAGTAAGATACAGACAATATTTGGGTAGATTAAGAAGAGAACCTGGATTTGGTAAATCTAGCAAAATGCAGGAAAGTAAATGCCTTGTCTTGAATTTGAGATTTAATTCAATTTAGAGACAAAACTCAGCTTGAGGCCAGAAAAACAAATTCCCAGGAAATGCTTTAAAGCACTTGGTAGGGTGTTGAAGAGAAATCCTCAGTGCTGTGAAGAGAGAGATGAGAGTGCATAAGAAATATAGTAACACATATTTTTGCTTTATTTTGCCAGAACACTAATTTCAAGAAGATAGTAGAAATAGAGAGAGTGGCAGGTTGCTAATAAGAGCTTTGACAATAAGGCCTGGTTTAAGCCATCTAAAATGTAAAAGTTAGTAATTGGACTTTATCTAAAAGAAAAATAACTGCAGCAATATTGAGAGATATCCTTGTTGTGAGTCTTGTGAGGAGTGGCTGGGGGACCTGGGAGTGTTTAGCCTGGAGAGAGGCTCGGGGGTGACCTTATCACTCTCCAAAACTACCTGAAAGGAGGTTGCAGCCAGGTGGAGATCGGCCTCTTCACCCGGGCAACCAGAGAGAGAGAGGGCAAGAGGACATGGTCAAAAGCTGTGCCAGACGAGGTTCAAATTGGATATCATGAAGAATTTTTTCACTGAAGGGATGGCTACGCATTAGAACAGGCTGCCCAGGGTGGTGGTGGAGTCACCATGCCTGGAAGTGTTCAAGAAATGACTGCACATGGCACTTGGCACTACAATTAAGTTGACATTGTGGTGTTCAGTCAAAGGTTGGCATCTTTCTTGGAAGTCTTTTTCAACCTTAATAATCCTATGATTCTGTTCCATGAAACTGAAAATTGAGGTCACCATACAAATTAATTAGAAAAAGGACAGATGATGGAATTAAGTCAACCTGATAAAAAAGAAAAATGTGGTTATCATATGAGGTAAGAGGAAATAAAAAATAGAGTTTGAAATGGTGTCAGAATAACAAGAAAAAGGAAATTAAGGATGTGTATTTAGACATCGATCAAGACTTAATATTGGCACATGTCCAGTATGAAATTAGCTGTAAGTAGGAGAAAGAATAGAGTCTCAAAACAGATTACATTTGAACAAAAATAAAATTGTACAACAATGTACTATAAGCCAAATTAGAAATGTCTCTCCTCTATTAAATATCTTCATATTCTACATGCATTTTTCAATTATTTGTAGACTCTACAGAGGTTAGCTATCCTTGCTCCAATTTCCCCTGCCAGGTGTCTGCCTGGAGGCAACTTTACTTCATGAGGTTTCCAAAAATACACTCTGACCATTTCTGAGAATAAGAAAATATGTTGCTTTGGTATTGATAACAAATTCTTACAGTTATTTATTGAAAAAGCTTAACTTTTTCCAAGCTCTGATCTTCCATGCTATGCACTGAAATTTCGCAAAAATATTTTTCTGCAAGTGATATGGTCACTTTCTTTTTTTTGCTGTGAAAAAAAATGATCACATTTGGACTTGCCATAAATTTCTGGAATTGTCATAAAAACAATGATTCATAAGGGAAATCTGGTATGGCAAATTTAGTTTAAAAACTGCAAATCATGACTGGAATTTCTGACTACTGAGTAAAAAGGAATATCTAAAACTGATAAGACTTGATGAGCCAGAAAACTTAAAATGAGAGCCTTTAAAAGAAGGACCTGAAAGGGCAAATACAATGAGTGAAAAGGGTGAGAGACAAAAGCTGAGTGAGGGGAGGGTATAACAGTATTGGGACTATGGGACAGAGAGGTTCAGGTAGGAAGAGGGCACCCGTTAAGTAGAGGAGAGAAGAAAAATTGGAAGAGAAGTAGCCAGACCCACAGGCTGTTACGGAAGTAACCTAACAATAACTGAAGGGAATAAGAGACCTGAACATCCTTTTAATCAATCTCCCTGTATTTTTGTTATGTTTTTCTCTCAATGGTTTTCTTTCCTGCCTGCGTTAAAGAGGTATTACAGATAATTGGAGGGTTGCAGAGAGATTACAAAAGCAACAGAAAAGTAAAATTTGAATTAACGCTATAGAAGAAAAATTGAAAGAGTGAAAAAAGAAGAGAACAAATAAAGAAAGGGAGAGAGCAAGTCAAGGAAGGATTGAAATGGGAAATCTGAGGAAGAAAAAATGGAAAGAGTAGTCATAAGAGCCACATAATTATTTGGATTGGAAAGCAATTTTGAAGATCACCTCTGCTGAAAGCAAGGAGAACTTTGAAATTATAGCAGATTACTCAGTGCTGTGTCTAGTTAAGTCTTTTAAATCTCCAGCAATGAAGGCCCAAAATCTCTCTAGGAGCCTGTTTCTAGATATAACCATGCTCAGTGCAAAAATATCTTTTTCTTTATATCCAGCAAGAATTTCCTTCGGGCAGTTTCCATCGCTTCTTGTCCTTGCATGGATGAAGGACCTCTGAGATGTGTGTGGCTTTTACTCCTCTCTAAATCCCTTGTAGATAGAGGACATTTATTCCCTTTCCGCTCCTCTCCTCTAATAGCATGTGTTCAAGCCCTTTAACCATCTCAGGATCCTTTTGCTGTATTTGCATTATCTCACTTGTACTGCAGGGACCAAAGATGGATGTAGTGCTCCAGATGAGGCCTCATGAAGTCAAAGTGAAGGACAATAATATGTCATAGAATAATTTATTACTGTGCTTATGTCCATAAAATAGTGTTAGACATGAGATTCTGGAGCAGTGTCAATACCACTGGAACTCACTATCAAAAATAGTAAATAATCACAGTGAAAGGACCCTGAAATTGAAAGTTCATCCAAACAAGGATGAAAAAATCTGCATTTAAAATGTCAGAAATAATCAGTGATTCACAAACCAAACACAAAAATGCTTTAAACTAATCTAAATTTTGTTTTGGTGAATTCTATTCAACTATCTGTGAGGAAGAAGAAAGAATTTGTCTTCTAGACTCCAGGCTGAGTCTGCAGAATCTATTCAAAAAGAAACATAGGCAAAATGGGAAAAAGAAATTAGCAAAGGGCAGTGGAGAGGAACAGTCTTTTCTTCTGAAACACATACTAGAGGAATTTTGAGCAGAAAATTGCTGGGTCAGAAATTAACCTGGAGCCCCACAAAGCCGTTTCTTAAAACATTGCTTTTTAGTTCGAGATAATAATTCAAGTACCCTTACTAGGAGTGACATAAGAATGAACCATGTCAGAATACGTGGCAGTGCTGAGGTTCACCTGATGAGCAGAGGCTGAGCAAGCCATATAGCTTCACAACACATAGCTTCACAACATTGTGGACGTTTAAAGTCTCTGATAGCTATATATTTAGAAAAGAACAGACCTAAATTTCACAGAATGTTCAAAAAGAAGAATAACATGGTGATATCAGCACACACTGCAACAGGCCAGCTGGCCTTTGTCTCGTCCTTTCCTGCTTCTGCCTCACTGTCCATTGATAGTGTCACATTTCAAAGGAATTGTTTTAATTCAAATAATTGAAAAAATGAATAGATGTTCCCTGGCCATGACCCACCAGCAGAATTCTAATTTCCAAAAATGCTTATCCAAATACATCCTTTTTATATATTTGAAAAATTGCTAGAATCTAATACTTCTTGAGAGACAACTGACAGCAAGCACTGAAGCTTAAAGTGATGTGACAAACATGGCAGCACACTGTGGTAAAACAATTGAAGCTTGTAATTAATTTCTATCTTTAAATTCCCATCAGTAATGCTTTGTTGGAAGACTCTGACAGGGTGGAGCTATCAAGAGGGAGATTTTCGGTTGCAAAGGTTACAATACTGTTTGCATATTCACTGTGGGGACCACCAGATAATGATTCAGAACAATAAGCAAGGAATACACAGAACTGTGTATTTAATGAAATCTCCACAGTATTAGTACTCCTTACGAAGTATATTTAATATTATGGCAGCAAGAATCACCTTTGTGTTTCAAGTCAATGGAAGGAGGGAAAAACACCTTGTAACATTCAATTCATTGGTATAGAAAGAAACCATAAATAGGTCACTCTAAATATTGTTCTAGGGATTACCTTCATGAATCTCATCAGGCTGCAACAAGGCTCAAGTGAAAACACTCCGAAAAAGGAGGCAAATACACTGACAGACAAAGAATTTCAATTTAATTTCTATTCCACAAGAGGCCAGATATGAATGATTCCCAATGTGATTTTCCTTTGAACACAATCCTGCTCCCTACCCTTTTAAACAATAGGGAAGAATGTGAAGTCAACATCTTGCTCCAGGTGTCAAATCTCCCATGGCAATGCCAAGCAAAAGACACTAATCAAGTAAAAAATCCATTCTATTTTCTTATTAGAAATGTTTGGGTTACAATTTCTTATTTATTTTAAATGGTATAATTCGTAATGTAAAGGAACTTCATATGTATACATACTTACACATATGTTTGTGTGTTTATATACATGTATATCTAAACATATAAATTTAAAAAAATGCAAATACCCACTTAGAGGTTCATTTTATTTGTTCAAAACTGAAGATGTGAGGAAATAGTTGAAGTTTCCATCTACAGTTTTTTTGTTTGTTTTCTTTTTTTTTCAAAAGAATGTGGACATCAGAGCTCATATATGTCCAAATGACAGCTGGAATTAATGGAGTCTGGAGTCAAAAAGATGATAATATCATTTTTTGAGCTTCTTTGATCCTTAGGCATCTTTGAGTTGCATGTGTTCGTCTATGCTGATAGAGGTTTCAGAACTGCTGTAATGATGGCTGCCTATCAAACACAAGAGGTGTTACAGTAGCCAAGATTTAACAACAGGGCAATCCAGTTCTGTACGTGTGGTTTTTCTGGGGAGGAAAGCCAGTGCAGACTTTCTCAAGTAAAATTGTGACATACAACACAGCTTGATGGAGCCTACAAACCCAAATGAGTCTTTTGCTAGTATTGCTTATTTTTGTCCATCATGTATAAAGGTAGTTTGAACAACAAACTCTTACCCAAACACTGGTTAAAGTAGGTTAGGCAAAGTTTACAGCTGGAGTCTTGTACCACAAAATTGTTCATGCAGGATCTCCCTTACTCTGGTACACAGTACCCTCCTTATTTTTACCCATTTACATTTTGGAATATCTAAGATTACTTGCTTCTACAGCTCTGTTGGAAGGTCGCTTAGACCGGCGTTATCCATTACTCCCTCTCCCTATTTTCCATCAAGGCATATGTTTATGCAATATGTTCTTGAGCACCATCTACTGGTACTATTTCCACATCTGAAATATATACAGTCCTAAAGCAAGCTTATAATATTTCCTCTGGACTCAGTAATCTGGTATTCAGCCACCTTGGTGCAACAGAGTAATGTGGTATTTATGCAAGTGATCTGGTCTGATACTGAAAAGAATGCTAATCTTAGCTGGAGAATGGGGAGAGATAATATTTCCTAACACATAACTGTTACAATAAGGGAAAAGCTCACAATTAGCATCTCTTTATTCATCTCCTGAAATGTAGTAGAATTCATCTCCTATTTAAGACTACCTGTGTAGCCAAAAAGGAACTGCAATTTAAAGGTCATATTATTAAGGACACCTAGAGTTTCATTTCAAATGGGTATAGTTTAGTTCAGGGAAATAAATATTAAATACTTTTCCAACTGTGAAGGAAATTATTATGCCAGCTTTATAGCAAGAGAAGTGATATGCCTGTAAAAAATGCTGATCTTAACCTGTTGACAAGTCTGGTTAAAATGTGCTTTTAGTATAACAGTCAGTGCTGCCCCAGAAGACCTCTGCTTGTAATTTATTCAGTCTTACTTCAGAAAGGGAGGGAGTCTATGTTGAGAAAGGAATAATACACTTTTTAAAATTCTGTCTCAGAGATGCTAGAAAGAACTTTGATTTATTAAAACTGAAATAAATTCAAGCACCTAATTTTGGTGCCCTCAGCATTTATATGACTTGTTACTTCCATTTTAGATGCCTGTAACGTTGAAACTACGCTGGCTATTTTCTCATCTCTATGGCTCTGTTCTCACACTGGAAGTGTGAAACTACAAATCCAGAATGACAAATTATTTGTGATCAAATTTTTGGATAACTGTCCCTGCCATATTTGTGCATGGTTAAGTAAAATATACAGCCCATTGCTAAAAAAAAGCTAAAGATCTGTGGTTTAAGTGGAGGCTTCTTCACTTCTTTGGCACAATGCCATTGAATCACGAGATGATATGTTAAATGCTGTAGTAGTGTTCTTACTGATAGTAAAAGCATCTTCTTACCGGATCTAGAATGACATATTCAAAGTACTTGCTGCAGTCCCAACGTATATCTTATATATGACCCTGTGTTTAGGTTTGAACCAAAACTCCATCTCTCTCTCAGTAAATAACAGGAAATTTTTAGAGTTAAAACAGGATATGAATGAAATGATACAGCTTAGAGTTTTCAAGAACTGGAAGCTACATCTGGAACTCTGCTATTTGTATTTCCTATGGAAATATTTTTCATAAATTTGCCTAGTTGTTTTTTGAATCATTTATGTTTTGGCTTTCATAACTTTTTTTGGTAATGAAATCCAAAGTGCAGTGGGTAAAAATCCTGCTTTTCAACTGTTTTAACCCTCTTGCACAGTAATTTCTTCTGTTTTCTTTTCCAGTCTTCTATCACAAACCACTGAATGAAAGCAGCATGTTTGTTCTTTTAAGACCATTCATAATTTCACTGGTTTCTATGGCATACCCATTCCTCATCATTACATGTAAGGAAAACATTACACATCTGATGATTCCTGTGTCCTTTCCTGCAGAACCTCTTGCGGAAGCTTTCCTTCCTGCATTATATCCTGAGCTTTCTTTGTGTGCAGACCTACTCGATGTTTGCTTTTTCATATCTCTGACTGCCTGTGGGCTGCTGCTTGATTGCAGTAACATTGTGATTCTCCTGTTTGTACCTATATTTAGGTGTAACACACATTCACATGCACTGTTGTAAAATAAAGCTGAACAGATCAGCAGCTGTGCAGTTTACACATGTTGAGTATTAGAAAATTGAGTTTCTACTTCCCCATCTTCTCCCATTCCTCTCAATCTCATTTATTTTGTCCAGAGTGTTTCTCTCACCGATACTTTTCTGGTCCTTGTTGCTGGTCAGTGTGAGTTACATAAAGGTCCAAGATGCCTGTAGACTAAATCTCAAGTATCATTACATTTAAAAGGCCACAGACTATGCCTGCAAATATACCTTTGCACTAAGAGGTTGCCATCTTTTCATTGCTCCTACATTTCTGTTACTAGTACTCTGTTGTAGTCCTATGAACTTTTGAACTTTGGTTGGCTAAAACCTAACAAAGCCAAAATTCATCTTTTATTCATCTTTTTGTGGATCATAAAATCAATACCATAGTTCAGCATGGGGGGGAGCAGATTTGTTCTGCTGAAGTCCAAGCAAAATTGAATGTCAGCTGCAAATAAGCCTGTCCTTATGGAAAAAAAAAAAGTATGTTTTTAAAGGGAAAATTAGGATGACTTCTCAACATTCTCACTCAGGTACAGCACTCTACAGAGCGCACACAGCTACTGGGAAGTGCCAGACGTTCATCGGCACTTGATGGAAGACTAATTTGTCTTTAACTGGGTGTCCTGGTTGTTTGGAGGCCACTGATATCTGTAAATCACACTGTGCAGAGCAGAACATGGATGTTTTGATTTATTTATTGGGGCTGAATATTTTCAGCAAGCTGGGAAAAACAATGTCAGAGTAATCTTTATACGCTTAACTAATTTGTAACACTGATTGATAGCCATGCAACCAGAATCTCCTAAATGTGAAATTATATGTCTCAGTGGAGTTTTAACCTGTAAATAAAGCGAAAAGCAATTAATGAATTAAATTTGCATTCTGTCCTGAGAGAGTGAATCAGGTTTGTTAAACTCCATTTATATGTATACTCCTGTACAAATGCAGATCAAAATAGGCCAATTTACATTGCTCAAGACTATTGTTCCCTGTGGTTTTTATATCATATTTAGGGGAAAAAAATAGTCCAACCCTCAAACATTTAAAGCAACATTGGAGGACATTTACATGGATTCACATATAATACTCATATGCTTCTGTCAATTATTTCCTAATGACAGTCTTAGGATATCTATTTTTGTTTGTTGTTGTAGAACTAGGATATTTATTCTCTGTGAAAGCTGCCACATTTATACTGGTAACGTCCTTCTGAAATTTTACAAAATCTTTCCAAAAAACAAAAAATGCATATTTTATTTCAATTGTTACTGCTAATAGATTTTTGTCAATTATGGTGGATGTCTCATTGTCCCGTGACTTAATAAATGGTCCCCGAGTTCTGTGCCCAGATCTGCTGTGGTTGTTAGTAACTCTTGGAGGCAAAGCACTTACTGAACATTATTCAGCATCACCTCATATCACAAGCATAAATTTGATTACTATAATTACCCTCAACATTTTCTTTGTTTAGTTTTGGTCTGAAATGGATTGGGCATGTTTACAGAGCCAGTGACAATAGAGAAAAGACCCAAGAATCAGGCTTTTATTGTTTCTTTCCTGTTAGTTACTGCCTCTCTTTTCATAAGCATTACCTGAAGAATATCTGGAGTTGGGTTTGGTGGTCCTAACATATCAAAAGAGAGAAGTGAAAAATGTGTATCATTGTCAGACATGCTCTGGCTGCACTGGGACCACAATAATGATCACATAGTTATGCAGACATGTTTATATTCAAACAAATGGAAGCTGACTAAAAAACCTGCCTTAAACAACAGATCGAATTCAATTGTTGATGCAGGGAGCCTATTGTCAGAAAACTTGAAGTGCATGTACAGCACTTTCACTACGTGAAACTACTTGTCCTATCTTGGTAAAACTCACTCTTAGCATGAGCGCTGATGAGAATAGTGATCAACGCAGCCACTATTTTCATCATCATGAACTGATCTATACTCTTCCTATCAATGAACATCATCCTTAATAATGTCCCCTCCTGGGACTTTTTACAAGGGCATGTAGTGATAGCACATGGAATAATGGTTTCAAACCAAAAGAGGGTAGGTTTAGATTAGATATAGGGATGAAATATCTTTTACTTAAGGTAAGGATGGTGAGACACTGGAACAGATTGCCCAGAGAAGATGTGGATGCCTCATCCCTGGAAGTGTTCAAGGCCAGATTGAATGGAGCTTTGAGCAACCCGGAATGTGTCCCTGCCCATGACAGGGAGGTTAAAACTAGATGACCCAACCAGTCAACCCAAACCATTTTGTGATTCTTCAGTTTGATGGGGTTTCTGGCAGGCTGCCCCTCACAAGACACTCCAGCAACTGTTATGGCAGAAGGCCAAATGTTCTTTGTGTTTTTCATCTGATGCAATAGGTAGAGAGATATCAAGTGATTTGCAAAGGATCTCTTTCAGCTCATGGGATGAGAGAAGGTTTCTCAATAACTGATTTCACAGAGTCTGGTGAGAGTCTCTAGGAGAGGGACTGAAGTGTAACTGAAATGTTCACAGAATAAAGTGAAGGGAAAAATACTCAGCTTCATTTCTTTTCAAGTGTCATGTTTACCTGCTTCCTAGAGATTTGTGACTGGCACTAATAATTTCTTGAGGCAGCTGACAGCTTGTAGAGGTTTTAGAAGGGGATTCCACCATCCCTAGCGTTGATTACGGTTCAGGCCCAATAAAGCAGAAAGACAGCCTGAATCAGTGAGAAGTTCAGCATGGAATAGGAATCCTTGCTCTTTGTGTGCTGAAGGAGATGGTGTAAGTGGGTCCACATCACTCCTCAAACTCTTCTAGAGCACCCACAGGGGATGCGGGAGACAGTTTCCTTCATGACACCGTCACTGATGGCTGATGCTGTACCTGTTAAGATGTGTGATTAAAGGCTCATTTGCCCAGGCACAAAGGGGCAGAGGCACAGTGCCATTTGGGGGAAATCAAATCACCCTGTCAGGGACAAAAGTTCCTGCCCTGGCCACCCCAGGCCATCTTTGGAGGCCATCAGGCACTGGGGGGGGTGACACCCACCACTGAGAGTCCCTGGAAAAGGCTTCCTGAGCACCTACAGAATGGGAGTCACTCATTAAGACTCAGTGGACTCACTAAGGGGTGTTTAAGATGATGCCATAAGACTCATTATGAGGTGTTTAGGGAAGAATCAAATGAAGAAAGGGAAGGGCGGGTATGGGGAAAGATAAGCACAAAGAAGCACATGGCAGCACAGACCCTGGGGGGAGGAGGTGTCACGCGGCAGAGCCCTACAAAGAGAAGCCTGCCGGAAGCTGACGGGCGGGTGAACAGTGCGTGATCACCCCATAGAAGGTGCATTGCTGATGTGGCAACACAGGATGGGTTGTGTGGTGAGGGTTACCATGAAGGGAGGTGCTGTGTCTCGGGAAAGTGTATAAAACCAGCTTGTTTCTTTGAATAAAAGATCTAGATCTGAGATTCAGATCGGAGATCCGGGAACCAGAACCAGACTCAGATTCAATCTGAATTTCAGTCACCGAAAGGTGGGAAGAACTGAGTGTGGAAAAACAGAAGGAACGAGTTGGCTGTGAACAGCTGGCAGGTCAATACACTTGTCTGGCCATGCCCTGTGCCTGGTGCCTGCAGTCAGTCCCGGATTCTCTCTAAAATCCATTCTTACCTCTCTTCCTGTGTGAGGGGTTCTGTGTGCATATTTTTGGGGGTGGGTATGTGCATGGGTGTCTGGGTTCAGCCCCTGGAGCAGAACCAAGGCTCATACCAACAGTGCATCAGCACACAGAGTGACTGGGGAGCATGCGCACTGTGGGCCAGCCTGTGGTTTTGTATGAGCCTGTCTCAGGGAGAGAGACAATTGGAGGAGCTGGATACCAGAGAGACCAGGGCATACCGGCTGACTGACAAGGAGACCTTGGGGTTTGGGACGTTGACTAAGAGGCACTTTTGCATACATCTGTGTATTTGTGTGTGTGTGCACTCATGTTTTTGTGGGAGCCCGTGGCTGAGGATCCAGGGCAGCTGCTGGGTCATCTGTGTGTCTAAGCCGATTAGACACTGCATGTATGGGTCTGCACCAGTGGCTGCAGCCTGTGAGCTCAGGAGCTGGCCTAGATGTCAGAAACTTGGGATACGGGGATCCAGGGACGGTTACCGGACAGATAATGTCACTCCAGTTGCTGGAGGATCCACATTGTATGTATGTGCTGTATGTGTGTTCAAGTGTCTGTGCCTATGGGCAATGCCACCTTAGCCATGATACTGGTTGGAACTGGACATTTGGAGCTGCAGCAGCCCAGCTCCTGTCAGGGCCTGAGACTTGGCAACTCCTAACAGTATCTATACAAATGCATAGTCACAAATGAGAAACAGCAATGCCAGGAAAGGGATGTGGAGTTCTGAGTACATCCATCACTTTTTGGCAGGAAATAACAAGACTCTTTCAGCCCTAGCAATTCACTGCACCTTGAGAACCTAGAGGTATGTGAACAGATCCTTAGGGACATGTCTTCAGCCCAACTGATGAAAATTCTGCCTAGTAGCCCCCTTAGAGAAACAGACCTTGGGTTTGAGTTCAGCTGCTCACCTTATCTATCTGTTAGAGGCATCATACATTTTTCAAATCTTGATGAAGCTACAGAAACAATAGCCTTTATCCTGTCTCTATAGATGCAATCTGTTTGTTCCCTTAACATTGTATACAGAAGGTGATGTAAACCAATTGTCTGAAAAATGTATGGCAATTAGTCTAACTGCTACCTAGGAGAGATCCATACACATAGTGTAATGAAGGTCCATAGTAAAATTACTGATTATTTCTTTTATTGCGCTATGAAAGAGACAGGCCAGCACTTTATCTGTGAAGATTTTGATTTTATGACATTTGTGATGTGCAAGTAGGTTGTAAAGGCTGTATGTGGAGACAAAAGCACATTGAAAGGATTTCTTTTTGCTTTTGCAAGGAACTACACTTAACAATTCCATACAGTGTGCAGCTTGTGTAGATGGAGGAAAATCAAGAATTCAAGGCATTCCCATATGGAACAAGAAAATGTACATTCTTACTACTTTGTGCCTTGCCAAGGCAATTACACACCATGAATTGAGTTTCAAGGTTGGTCACCTCCTGCAATTCTATCAGAAGCGTTGTGGTATTTGTCATCTATTTTTTAAACCAGCTCCTACAGTCTAATAATTATATGTGAATCTCTGGTTTGATTTTGAAACATATGTCTTTTAGCTCACCAGACTGTAGCAAAAAGTCTGAGCAGTCAATCTCATTTTGGAACAGCAAATACTCATTCAAGGAAAAGACTCCAAACTCACCAGTAGGTCTGCCTTTGAGCACTGTGATTTGAGGGACAAATCTTATTTGGAAAAAAACCCAAACCACCACAACCACCACCAAACAAACCCCCTCACATTATTTAATATTCTCTTCACAATAGCAAGTTTTTTATACATCAGGGAGTCCATGTAGTATTTGCATAGGAAAAATTTCACTAACAGAGTTATGTCGTGACTGTAATAGGACATAGCAGACCACAACATGTACATCTCATGACTGCACTATTTGCTTCTTGGGAATACTTGCTGTTCACAGAGTGGCAGTTAACTACAGAACCCAGCCAAGGAGTTCAGAGGTGGTGAAAATGTGTCCCTTTGTCCAGTGAAACTGAGCACAACAGCAGTTTTTAAACAAAAAGATGGAAATAAATAATTCCTTTATCCACTGGACACAGAAATAATTGCCTGAATTTCAAGAAAATGGATATTTAACTTGTAGACAGACACTATGTAAAGATATGAATATAGCACCTTATGTTTCTGTCTCTAGTTCTTTGATTTTTACCTCTCTTCTGTGGACTATTGCCCCACATCAGAAGAGACAGACCAGAAGTGTGACACCTTCTCAAGCCCCCTAATTCAGACTAGCTGCTTGCTTCGAACTACCTCCTACAAATGCTTCACTTTACACCATGAGTAAGGTACTTAACCCAGCTATAGTCTCTCTCTACTCTGATGTAGTTGCACTGATTAATTGGAGTAAAGAGTTTTGGCTGATAAATCCCAGAAGATCTAGTTGTTGGAAATGTACCAGCCCCAGAAAAAGGCATTACTAGAGTTTCTGCATTAACCTCAAAGTTCTCACCTGTGTCCATCAGGTTGAACTGCTACAAGTCTGTCCTAAGTGATAACACCTTCAACTGCTGTAAGTAATCCGCCCAGGCTCTGAGACTTTTAATCATTACATTAATGGTATCAGCAGCTCCAGACAGACACACTCGGGTTGTATTTTCAGGCTTTGCTTTGCTACATGGAAAGGCAGAAGAATTTTTCTTTCTGTAGCAAAAGGCTGCTGACACTCTAATACTATCCTGCTGCTGCAAGAGCTTGGGCTCAGGAATCTGGCTCTGAGGATGGACCTCCACGTACCTGTGCACTTGACACAAGCTTCACACCCTCACGCACATGGTCTTTCCTCAGAGTGTCCCAGAATTACAGTCTTGCCTGCACATTTCCAGTACAATATTGCAGTGGCCATACCTCTACAGCACACGCAAATGCCATTAAAACTCCTAACCTGGTGATTGGCTCTCCCTGGAAGAGGAGGGTTGGTAAAAGAAGGGAATGTTCATTGCCCTCTATTGCTCCTGAGCCCTGCAACTTCTTCAGGGATTTCACACTAGAAGGAACCCAAGGGACATCCTCCAGATGCCACGTAGTTCTGTGCATCCTTATTGTTGTATAACTTGGCGTGCTAGATCTATCACGTTCTTTACTGCACGCCTCGTCGCACATCCACATCCTCAGAAAGTGAGGAAAATCGAGAGCTGGTAAATATTTCACAGTGTTATGCTGACAATGAGACACAAAAGCAGTTTCCAACTCCCTTCTCAATATGTAAGAGTGCCCTTCACTACTGGTGTGAAAAAATACATATAGAACTACCAAAGGTGGCATTTCATTCTGCCTTTTACTTAGTCTTCAGAAATCCAAAAGCAATGATTTTTTGAAACTTCAAAGTGACTCCAATTCTTATAAGACACGTAAAAAGAAGAGCTACAAAGGTATTGCCTTCAACATAAGGCATCTGTTTTCCAGCTACAGTACACTCGTGGTTTTTTTATTTCAAGTATGTGTGAGAAAATTTTTGCACACTGCTTCCTGACAAGTGGCCTTTTCCCTCTTCGAACAGAAATGTTGGGTGTATTGGAGGATGGGAAAGGGAATTGATGGCTTGATTAAAATTTTAATTACTATAGAAATCATTGTGTTTGTACAAGCTTCTCCATGCCCCACCCTTGGGCATTATTTGTTCCTCTTTAAAAGTACCCTGCAAATGCAGCTTTGGGGATTCATCATATTTTTATGGCAGCTCTTTAAGCAACTCAACAATTATTACATTCTCGTGTGTGAGAGATTTAGTATTATCTCTTAGGCTTTTACGATCTTGTTCCCCAATCAGAGCTTTTGTATAACAAGCCAGTGAAATTAGAAGTATGATTAGAAAAATGTGACTACATTATCTAAAACTTATACACACTTTTGTATTGCTTCAGCTTTTTAAGTCCCGAGGGAACTGACAGCGATTAGGATCTATTTCTTGTGAAGGTACTGTTGGGAATAAGGCTGGTTTGAATAAGTGAATCAACCTTATTATGACAGAAGCTCCAATAGAGATGTGCATTAGAGTATATTGAATTCCACTTTCAAAACCACAGGAAACCTTTGCATAAGTACTCACATTTCTGCCTGGACTAAGCAAATAGAGTACTGCAAATAAAAAAACTAAAAAAAAAAAGAAAGCCAAAAGTCCTTCCTATCTCTATTTTTATTCTAATACCTTGCAGATAGTATCACACAGTCAAAACAATGTTTTTTCTTTGTGAGTCTGATTAGGACTGGTATAAACCTTTAGCAACATGGTTATTCTCTTGTAAACATCCAAACCCATGTGTGAAAATAGTGTCTTTTTTTGGCAGGCTACAAAAAATACAGTTTTTCTTACTGTGGACTAAAGTAAAATAAGAAAAAAAACCAAAAACAAACCCAAGTAAAAAAAAAAAAAACACAAAAGAAGCAGGACGAAAATTTTACTCTGCCTGTTTTTCTGTTACAAGCAGACCAGGCATCAAGGGACCACAAACATGGCCATATCCACATGTTTGCATAACACGGTTCACATATTTTTAAAATGCTGATATTATTTTAGCGAGCATAAATTAACTTTAGCATGGATGAAGGGAAAGCAGGAAAAAGCAAAAAAACCACCACCACCACCAAAAAAACAAAAAACAAAAAACAACAAAACAAAAAACAAAACAAAAAAACAAACAAGCAGAAAGAAACCCAAAAAACCAAAAAAACAGTATTCCTAAAGGGTCCAAAGAGAAAGGCTGCTGGATTAAGGACTGAGCCAAATAGTCTGGAAAGGACTGAGCATGGCCTGGCACAGATATTAAGTCAACAATGGAGGCTCTATGGAGAAAAAAGATACATAATTTGCAACAGCACAAGACTGACAAAACTGGGTTAAGCCAAAAGTCCACCTAACCTTCTGGCTTGACTGGGCATAATATTGTCTCAGAAAACAATATAATAATGAAAGTAAGAAAAGAACAATCTCACTGCTGGCACACCTTACTTGTTTCCAGCAATTAGCATTTTATCATCAATATATCTTTATCATGATGTTTAATAGCCACCAGTATATATAATGATGTAAATTATATGTATATCTTCCATGTATCTTCTGAAATCTCTTTCCAAAACTAATTATCCCTTTGGTCCTCACAACATCCCAGAGCAGCTAGTTTAACAATGCATTTATTATCTCCTTCTGCATGCTGCAAAGGATTTCATTAACTTTCTCATATTCCTCCTCAACTGCCTCTTTTCTGTACTGAAGTACTACCTCTTTTTTTTTTTTGTGGAAGATGTTTGTACCTCCATTCATGCTGCTCTGTTCCTTCCTCAGTTATGCCATATTCACCCAAAGGTCTAAGGACCAGAACTGCAGCATTAAAAAGACACCTGACCTTTAGTCCAGTACTGCCTTGATGATTTACACTTTCTAAATAAGTTGCCAGCCAGGGTCAAGGAAATGAAAGATGACCGCATAGATATTTGAGGAAATGACTGCTGAAGAAGAAGGAGAGATGAGTAATCAGATGTGACACATGGTATATAGTAACAAGGGAAAACAGAGGTTCTTCTTCTTGTTCAATTATAAACATGCAAAGCACTTCATCATACCCTAAAATGTAATTTAACAGTTCATTTTATAACCTTTTACTCCATATTTTATGGATATTTAAAAATCATTACTAGCTCAGACACATTTCTAAACAAGGTAACTTGAAAAATGTGTTGAAGATTGTGAGACCGTTTGCATAGAAGGAAAGAACTGATACACTGAGGATGCTTTTAATGAGACATTCACAGTACTGCTCTTGCTCAGCTGTCAACATCTAGATGAATTCCTTCAATTCCTTGCAAATATGCCTCCAGTCATTACTGGGGTTCCCCAAGGTTCAGTTCTGGGGCCAGTTCTGTGTAATACCTTTACTGATGATCTGGAAAAGGGGATTGAATGCCCCATTAGTAAGGTCACAGACGACACTAAGTTGGGCAGGAGTCTTGATCTGTTGGATGGCAGGAAGGCTCTGCAAAGGGACCTGGACAGGCTGGATTAATGGGCCAAGGCCAATTGTATGCAGTTCAATAAGGCCAAGTGCCAGGTCCTGCCCTTCAGTCACAGCAACCCCAGGCAGTGCTCCAGGCTGGGGACAGAGCAACTAGAAAACGTCCCAGAGGAAAAGGACCTGGGGGTGCTGGTCAGCATCCAGCTGAAGTTGAGCCAGTGTGTGCCCAGGTGGCCAGGATGGTCAGTGGCATCCTGGCTTGTGTAAAAAATAGCGTGCCCAGCAGGACCAGGGCAGTGATTGTCTCCATACACTGGTGAGGCCACATCATAAATCCTGTGTCCAGTTCTGGGCCCCTCACTACAAGAAGAATATTGAGCTGCTGGAGTGTGTCCAGAGAAGGGCAACAAAGCTAGTGAAGGAGAGTAAGTCCTATGAGCAGCAGCTCCTAAGGGAGCTGGGGTTGTTTTGTCTGGAGAAAAGGAAGTTCCAAGGAGGCCTTATCACTCTCTGTAAATACCTGAAAGAAGGCTGGAAAGAGGAGGGGGTTGGCCTCTTCTCCTAGGAAACAAGCAACAGGACAAGAGGACACAGCCTCAAGCTTCACCATGAAAGGTTCAGGTTAGACATAAGGAAGAATTTCTTTGTGGAAAGGATTGTCAAGCATTGGAATGGACTGCCCAGGGTGTTCAAATAATGACTGGATGTGGCCCTTAGTGCCAGGGCCTATTTAGCAAGGTGGTGAGCTGTCAGAAATTGGACTTTGATCTTGGAAGTCTTTTCCAACCTAAATGATTGGTTGGTTCTATGACTAAAATATGGTTCTATGACTCAAGCATATTGTAGGCAGAAAAAAAGGATACTCTACTGCAACACAAGCTATGTGTTTTGATATGACTGATACATATTTCACCATACTCATATGTACATATTGTACTCACTGGTTCAACCACACTTGTTCAAAGGATCAGAGTCATGAATATTTCATATTCTTGTGCAGTTCCTTTTCCACGACATATGATGTCTTCCTTCCTTTCTTTTTCCTTCTTTTCAATGGAAAGACAGCAGTGTAATTCTAACATGCTAAACTCCCTCATATATACTTTCATGTGTCCTATGGGTACTTAATGATTTCTGGAGAGTTTTCTGTAATTTTAAGGAACTGTGTTAGAGCACACAAAAACTTACATAGTAAAGGAAATGAGGCACTTCATCTGTTCTTTAAATATTCTTATTTCCACAAATGCTGTTCTTTCCTGGGCTGCCACTGTACAAGTGCTGTCTCTGTACAGACAAAGGCCATGTATATGAAATTATGTGAATTTGCTCTCCTACGGCGGCCTGGGGTAATGGGATTAGCTAAGAACCATTTTGCTATCTGTATTCATTGATGAATCTACTCTTTTTCCCTAAGTTCTTTCTCTTTTCTTTTCCTTAAGCTTCAGACCTACGTCCTGTTAAAAACATTCTACTCCAAGATATCTGTATTTCTCTTAAGTATTCTTAACACTTGCCTCAAAGAGCTTATTAAATTCATAAAGGAAAGAAATATAGTTACATAAGAACATGTGAGCATAGTAAAAAAAGCAGATGTTTTAATATGTATCTCATAAAAGCAGGTCTATTGAGAGGGGGATGAAGGAGGAATGAGAGGAATCAGTGCATCAGCCCTGGGGGAAAAAGTGGACTAAATTAAAAAGGCAATTAAAAAATGCTGAACCTCCATGGTGTCAATGAGCTTCTATGGTAGATAAAAGTGTGACAAAGAACAACACACTCATGCCTATTGTTTTAGAACAATGAAGTGTGTCCTGCTTGTTATACTGCTCTTCTAAGCATATCTCACAATATTTCCATATGGTGCATAAGCGCAGCAAACATGGAGGATAGACAAGGCGTTTTTGGCACAAGGACAAAGAACATTTTGCTTCAGCTAGTAACAAATTGCTTTCATTAAGAACAAATGATCTTGGAGCAGTTTTCTGCTGTATGGTCTCCGCAAGATGTCAAGCACAAATGGTAACCCAGTGTTTCCTCTAAACAATGGAATAAACCTAGATGGAGGCAAGTATGTGGCTTCCTTTAGGACACGTTTAGTCTTTCTGTGGCTGGGGAAAAGAACTTGCAGTCTCCGTTCTAGAAATAACTATGATTAGGCTCTTTTACACTAACTGGTTTGGACTTGAATTAAGACTGACCGTTTTAACAGTTAATATAATTAAAATGGTGATTTGTTCAGGATACAATACCATTTAGCAGTATCCTGGTTCCCTTTCTTAATGTACTTTAAATGATGCCTTTAGTGATCTTATAAAGATGTTGTACAGCAGCACTTGGCTGTCCTAAAGCACAATGTCTGTCAGCATTCCTGGTCTATCTATATTTTCAAGAATGGGTAGTATGGCTTAATACTTTTTTAAAATACATTGCCTTCCCTTCATCATGAAAGAAGTATTCAGCTGATATGCAAACACAGTTGCTGGTTAATAGGTTGTTACTGAGCAGCTAGGAAATATAAACCTTTTTCTGTGTTGCTTGTCTCTCTCTTTATGTCTCTGCCTCTCTTTTTTTTTTATTTTTTGGGGTTTTTTTGTTTGGTTGTTTTTATTATTATTTAATTTGAAGTGAATAACTTCACACTTAGAAATGAGGAAAAACTGTCACACTGTAACATGAAATGTGGCTTTGGAATGTTTCAATTTAGAAATGACTGTAATATGGTATTTTAGATTTGAAAAATTGCTTTTGATCATATGTTCTATCTCTGTTGAGAAAAGTATTTTGTGAAGTATATTACCACATTACTTCTTGACTATGCATTTGTAATCTTTATTTTGAAAGGTCAATATCTTAGCTGTATAAGATCACTTTAGATTTCAATTCCAGATGCAAATGTCTGATAAATCTAATAAAAATTGAGCAGACAAGGGTATTTAAAACTTTTATCTGTTCTGCAACACAGGTCTAATACAAACATCATAAGAAAAAAGATGGAAAAGTCAGGCAGCCGGCTGGCTTAGCAGCATCAGGCTGCATATTCTCTTTCTGCTAACACCAGAACTGTAGAGCACATTAGGAAGGAAAGAGATGATATGTTATGCACCAAAGCGTGCCTTCTGTGCTTCCACTCACAAGGTAGCTGATGTATACTGAATAGCCTAGGGTTAAGTCTGATTTTTTTTCAAGTGAATATTACCCTTATATTTATTGTTTCCCACACAGCATATTTCATAATTGCATTATTAATGACCCAGGGAAAACCAAAAATAATCAATCTCATTGTCAGGAAAAAAGGAAGCAGAGCACTTATCTTTATGAAGAGTAAGGAAAAAATATTTTGAAAGGTCATAATACATTCAAAGCCCATTGCAATGGCTGTTTAAAAGAAAGGAAAAAGGTAGCCCTTTCTGTTGGAAAGGTAAAAGCTTTTCGCAGAGTCTCTTGAAAACATAGAGCTTCACAGAAATTTATAAAACAATACAGTGATAGACATGAAGGCCAGAACATGCAAATGCGAATGAAATTTGAACCCCTAGGATCTTCAAAAGATAGTCCAATGGTTCCAGATGCTGTAAAAAGACACTGAAGGACATATACTTGTAAGATAACAAGAACTGGTTATGATAAATTAAAACCTGATAAAACCCCCTGGAGATCACTTATTATATAGTCTTATTTTCCAAGCCTCTGGAGAATAAGCTTTCACTACATTTTATGTTGAACTACTGATGGAAGTCTCAAAAAGTCAGAGAGAAAGTTCGAAACTGGACACACCAAAAGCATTGACAATCATTCCGCAAACTAAACTTGAAAAAAAAGAGCACATTGTTTTGGACAAAAAAAAAAGGAAAACTTTTTTTCCATTTGTTTTCACTAAAGAAGAGCTGGGAAGTGTCTAGGATTATGTAACAGCTTGACATGAATTGTGGTGGCTGTGTGTGGCATGGAAACCTGAGGACATGTAGCTGCACACAAACAGCTTTTGAATTGCAGCTGGGTTTTGTGAGGCCACCTAATGTCTCAAGAGTGCACAGAGTCAGCAATCAGCCAGCATGGCTGGGATTATGTTCCTTGGGGACAAAGGAGTCTTTGAAGTCATCAAACTAAATGCCTGTCTCTCATCTGAAAGTGGCTTAGGAGAATAGAGTGGCTGAAATACTGGAGAGATGTTTCTTTTTCCTTCAGGGAGCTGGAGCAGAGGAGTTTCCTCAGGAACACTGCTGGTTCCTGTGCTTAAGGCTGGAGAAATATTGATGTACTTCAAGAGGAGGCTAAGAGAACCAAAAAAACTGTTGGTGAAAGTAAACTTTTGTGACTGACAGAAAAGTCAAATAACAAGGGCCGTGGGACATGGTGTGTTGGCTCAAGAACAGGTTGATGGTTCAGAGGATGAGCCTGAACTACTGAAGTGAAAATCCAAAGTAGCACCCAAAGGCTGAAACAAAACATACAGAAGTTCCCCTTCACAAAAAAAAACCAACCAACCTGTTTGGTGTTGATCTCCAAGGCAGGGCTTTCTACAGAAACAGTTTTTATTGCGTCATTTGTGCTGCTATGCTAAATAAGCAACAATTGTGTTTAAAATGCTGTGGAAAATTTATCATATATATCTGAAGGACTGACCACCAAAATATCCATAGTATTGAAGCTGTGAAAAGGTTTTGTATTTTTGGTGGCTTTTAAAAAAAAAAACACAAAGCAAAACACTTGAGAACCTAGGGATTATTGAATTTATTTCAGCCAGTGATAGCTGTGCTGTGAAGTCAAGCACTCTTTGCAACCTTGATGATACACCTTAAATTAGAGGTGATGGAACCTACTTGGGCTTCACAAGCCAAAAAGACAGAATTCTGTACTAGGATAAAATCCCAAGCACCTGGTGACTTTCCAGTCAAAGGGAGTTTGGCCTTTGTCCCAGGTTTTTAGTAGAGGGGGTACATTCATTTTTCTTTCTAGTCCATCCAAGTATTTCCTGCTGCTGAAGAATGTAGTTTCTGTTGAACAAAATCACTTTATGAGAACTGACCTCAATTCATTTACTCATAACATTAGCTGCTAAAAAATGGAAAAATAATTGGAATATCTTCCCCTTGTAGCATTCCGTGCCGTAAACAGAAATTTCTGGCATTAAGGGCTGATAACAGATAACAGTATCAGTCCATTACTGTCCTAGTAAAGTGTGGAACCCCGCCAGCAGAAATCTAAGAAATTAGAAAGTAATCAACATTGACTTGCTATTACTTCATTAAGGAGTGACTGGAGAAAGGTTTTTTATTTGTTTAGATCATTTATTTATCAGCAATACATGATCAATGCATTGGAAGTTTACAAGGTATTTGTGATAGGGTCAGGTGTCATTTATACACAAGGTAATAATATTGCACTGCATTTCTTCCTGTCTCAAAAAAAGATTTGTACAACTCTTGGAATATGTATTTAATCAGCCATCCATTAAACACCATTTCAACTTAAAGAGTGTGAACACTCTAGAAAGAACCCCACTGAGAATGAAGGGTGATAACGTTCCCCTGGACTGCTCACAAGAAAGTGTGCATTAAGCATTTGAAAAAATTCGAAACATAATTCCTGAGGTACTGATCTGGATTCTTACAGTTAGCTAGATTTTTTTTCCTGTATCTCTTAGACTTTTGTATTTGGCTGCACTGTAAATTTCATCTAGGCTTTCTGGACTTAGAATCATGAAATCATTAAAGCTGGAAAAGACCTCCCAGATCACCAAGTCCAACCTTTGACTGAACACCACTGTATCAACTACAGCACAGCACTAAGTGCCAGGTCCAGTCATTTCTTGAGCACTTCCAGGGATGGTCACTCCAGCATTTCCCTGGGTAGCCCGTTTCAATGCTTGACAATCCTTTCAGTACACTTGATCTCCTTGTCCAGAACTTCGATAAAGACATTAAACAGTAAAATGTTTGTGTTTATGGCCAGGACTTCCTGGACTTTTCTTTCAAAACAGAGTTGAAGATGTGCATGGTGGTCTGTTACTCAAGTTGAATTGTACTGAACTTCATTTCAAACAATAATTTTTGAACTTGCTGAAAGTTCAAAATACAGAGCTATGAATCCAAAACAGTGGTGATGTTTCAATATTTGTTTTATTCAGAAAATCATGAGTAGAAACCTAAAGTGCCACTTTTAACTAACTGGCTAGCAAAACGTGCAAAAAAGGTTGAACTGCGTCAATCATTCTCACTATGTGTATAATACAACATTTTTTTTTTTAATGTAAACATAGATTGTAGAGTTTGAGAAGGCAGCATGTAAGAGTATAATCGTGTCTGTGTTATTTTCCAGAAAATATAACAAGGTATTTCAACTCATTCTGAAAATATTTCAGGTACTTATTTGGAAGGGAAAATGAAATACAGCTATGAGACAGATTATATCAAAAGCACAGAATTATCATACGAATGCACAATAACTCATATGTGGAAGCCAAGACCAATGCCTGATAAACTTGATTATTATCCTAAGGTTCAAGAGAAACATGGCACCGTCTGAAATAAGAGAATTCGGATACCTGTCAGAAGAATGAGGTTTGAGCTTGTAAGGTTTTCTGTGCTTCTGCCTCAAACACGATAAACCACAAAAAAATCAATTGCTAAGTTTTCAAGAATTCTAAAAGACTTCTCAGTTCAAAGTAAGGAAGAATCAGTGAAAATAGATGTCAGAGAGTGTCCTACCTTCCCTTAGCAGCAAAGATGAGCAGTGTTCACCAAGAAGTAAATGGAACTCAAATTCTCAAATCTGTCTGTGGCCACACATGAGAAGTACAATCTCAACACAGGGTGGAGGCTCTGGTTTTCCCCTCCAACAAGATTGCAACACTTTTGTATTAAGAAAGAAGTTAGTTCAGAAAATTCTTAGAGCATGACAGCTCAGATTTCTCTTAATACAACGATTTCACTATGAATATGTCAAGGATAAATAAGAATCACAGAGAACTAAGGAAAATGAGAATTATTATTGGTTATTAAATGGCATTTAGAAAGCACCTTTCTCAAAGCTTTTATAAACTTGCTTTTTTGCAGGTCTTGAAATCCTAAATTTTGTGTTGTAATAATGTCCCAAATTCCATTTCAGGCAATCATTTCTTTTAACTAAATTACAGTAATCGAAAAATTATAATATTAAAGAAAACAATGTCTGTGTCACCACTTTGCTGCAAACTCCAATCTAAAATTTTACAGGAACAAGAGGAGGAATAAATGACAACTGGAAGGCTTTTACCAGTATAGTGATGATTAAATTATGAATTTGCCCTGCATATTTGCATAGAACATTAACAAACTTGAAGACAGAAAATGCTTCTTCAATATAATGTTAGTTTATTTATGCTTATTGTTGCTTCCTTCATAGCTTACTGTGCTGTACACAGACCACCTATTTCTGAGAGTATTTGACTTAATGGAAATACAAACTTAGCAGTCAGAAGAAAATGGAGGGGTTTTCTCATTATGTGATAGATATGCAAGCACAGCTATATAGTGCAGTTGATGAACTACTACTGCTGAATCCATCTGTTTATGTTCTACCAAGGGCACATTTTCATGTCTGTCTCCCTGCCTGCATCCAACCCCCTTGAAGTTGTCCCATGGGTGTGCACAACCCTCTCCGTAAGCTGTGCAACACAGGTTCTGGCACATCTGCCTCTTCAGTTTCCCTGCCAGTGAGAGCAATTCTCATTTGAAAACTGCTGAACTCAGATAGCAAATCTCCTGTGCCCGTGCGCAAAGATTATACATTAGCTGGAGCAGGATAAATGGATACATGTACCTCCAGCATTGCTTTGTGAAAAGCAGTGCTAAGAAATAGCTTGGCACAGAGAAAAGTGCTGCTGAAGGCAGCACTGCACAAGGGCAGTGATTATCTGAGATGTAGATGTGGCACAGTTGCCATTAGAGCAGGTAGGAGTTACCTGTGTGCTACATAAATATGAAAAGCCATTTTATATTTTTCAGCAGATTTCCTCTACCATCAGATTCACCTGGAAAGAGGGATAGACAAACACAGATCTTCACATGACAAAAAGTTACAAAAAGAATACTTATGCAAAAAGCCTGTGGTTGGCTCTAGCTGCAGGTTATTATCAGACTTCAGAGTCTGGACTTTATCAGACTGATTTCATGGTGTGGCAAGCCACTGGACCGTGTGACAGATATAAGGTACATTTGCTCAGGCATTTTCTGGAGTCTTCTGATATACTCTTACTAGAATTCTCTAAAACCAGCGTTTACTATTAATTGAAGCAGGCCAACTTTTAATCTAAAGATATTGGTAAGCAACAAGATATGACGTACATCAATTTAAAAAACCCACAAAAACCATAAATCAAATCTTCCCTTCCTAACTACTCCTAGATTCCTCTGCAGAGGCATTTCTGTTCTCTGGACTTACTTTTCAGTCAAGCAATATTCAGTCGTCACCAGAAAAAGCTTTACGCTGTGTTCTCCAGAAAGGCTGTCATGATTTTCTTCGAAAGTCTCATTCTTTCCACCGCCTCTTAGGACTGCTACAGAGACAGTGTCTGGAGCTAATACATCTATTTTCCCTCCCACCACCTCTCTGTTTCCAGTACTGCAGTTTTTCTGCTTTCCATGGTAATCTTGCTCTGCCTGTCCTCCTGAAACCTGGACATTTTTCCAACATGGAGGAACAGTTCTCAGAGAAAGAGAAATTATCCCAAGTGGATATAATTACACCAGAATGCAGTTGGCAATGGAGTGCAGGAAGCCACAATGAACTGCAAACAAAAAATTATGCTCTCTATCACAGATTGGCTTCCAGTGTACTGACAAATAGTACAGAGTCATTGAATTTTACACAATTATTTCATATTTTATTTACTATTAGCATTGCTATTTCATTTTTTCATGACCATTTAACCAGAGAGTCATGGGTCTGAAACTTCAAGGTGTGCCATGCCAGATATCAAGACTGAACAGATGAGCATCATGCTCATGTTTCAGGTCATGTTCTAGTATCTATAAGAAATCTGGACTTTTTTTGAACCATACTTTTCCCTGGTGAACAGTCTTGAGTACTGCCCTACACAGCCAGACATCTACTGAAGCATATGATAACAATTATTTTAGAAGCAATATAGAAAGCAAACCAAGGAAATCTACTGCAATTATTACATAAAGAAAACAGGGCAGATAGCTGAACCTGTACTTTTATAAGAAAACTTCAGACTTTTACATTTTTAAATTTGTTCTGAACAAATTAGAATGGATTCAAAGAGACAAACTATTTCAATACATTATGAAATGTGCTTTGCATGAAAGAAGAAAACAGTTCATGAATATCATAAATTAAGCAGCTATTGGTAGTAGTCACAAACTGCTAAAATAAACTATATGTTACAGTAGCATTACAAAAATGAGTCAGCAGCCCTAACAATAGAGCTTTGAGTGCCATTTGATATTTTCTCATTGATCTCTATAACCTACTGTAGATCTGATAATTTTATCATGAGCAAACCATTTGCTAATTTGATCATGAACAAGCCATTTGCTTAAAAATCTAAAATATTTCACTTGAGGGCTCCATGACATGAAAGACAATGTCTCAGTCAGGATTTTTTTCTTCAGTAAGTCAACCAACTGGTTTAGTAAAATAAAAAAGTCTTGGAAGATTGATCAAAACCAACTGAAATTCTCTAAATATTTAGAAGCAAAAACTTCCTCCCTTACTTTTTGTTTTTCTGCTTTTCACTTGGATCCAGTTCAGGCTCAAAAAAACCTGCAGAAATGTCAGAGACTTTTACCAAGGGCTTTTGAAATTTTTTGACCATCACAATTCAGAAAAATTTTAAGTAAGCATCCTAAAAATGGTGTTCCTTCTATTTGAATTGCACAAGTTTCTCTTGTCAGTAATTGATATTCCCTTTGTTTTTAAATATTGTAATAACATTAAAAAGGTAAAATAAGCTCTATCCAACCATTAACACGACTGCATTTTCCTCCCATATTCCTAACAAGACCTTTTCATTTCAGAACTATAATGTCAGTGGTAGTCTGGTAGATTGCAGGAACATTGTGGACCTGTTGCCTGATTGCAATTTTAAAAAATATTTTGTAGATTTGGTTTTTTTCTTGTGAGGTTCTCTGTGAGGCATGACCCACTAACTAGACTCATTCTAGTGTTTTTCACTCAGCACTCTGCCCACTTGTGAAACTATAATATGGACTTTGGTCTTGATATCTTCAATAGCATACTGTAGTTTTGCAGATATTTGGTCTTTCTTCTCGTGAAGCATTAAGTTCAAAGCAAATCAATATACTTTTTTAAAATACTGTGGTTAGATAAGTTTAAACTAAGTTTGACTCTCTTGCCAACCTTTATGTGCTGGTTTTATCATTCATCTGTAACATCTTCTTCTTCTTTTACTTTCTTCCCCTCCTAGCAAATACTTTGGAGAATAATCAGGACCTTTGATGCACTGCAGTGGATGGCTCACTGCACAGTCAAGAATTTAATAACTCCTCCCAGTGTAATTTCTGTAACTCAAGAGACTGTTTTCCCTCCAATATGGTATTAAATAGAGAGTTTGGTTTAAAAATAAGTGCTGAAACTTTCCAAAGGCCATCTGATAAGACTAGTAATTCAAGAGTGAAAACAGTATAGCTATGCTTTTATG
The DNA here is from genome assembly GCA_013397725.1 of Rhagologus leucostigma. NCBI lineage: Eukaryota > Metazoa > Chordata > Aves > Passeriformes > Rhagologus > Rhagologus leucostigma. The sequence goes on from VZTD01005554.1 coordinate 733,207, forward strand.
AGAAAAATAATTTTGACAATCTACTGCATTAGTTCAAGTGTATTGAACTGAAAAGTTTTCTAGAACAAACATCAACTAAAAAATTCTTCCATTTCACTTTTCTAGCAGCTTACTGCTGGAAATGTCACTGAACGCAATTGTCCTTGGAGTTCTTAGGGTTACAAGCACATTACATCACCTAGCAACAAAAACATCTATTTAGGATACAAAGATCAAATGCATTCTTTTAATGTGTTGTAGATCCCCCAGGATATACACAAATAAACTCCCATAAAAATCCACATACTTTGCAAGGCAGTCTGTTTCTTTGTCCTTGATGCATCAGTGCTTTTCATTTGGAAGACTTTGACCTTTTGCTAGAAAACTGGTAATAGTTTCCTTATTTCATTTAAGTGGTTGTTTGTTTGTTTTCAGGCACAAAATCTGTATTTAGAGATTTACTTACTGCTCTTTGTATATCCTTCCATCCAGCTCATTGTCTCTTCTTGAAACTGAGATTTTATTGAATTTTGGAACCTTGTATATTTAATAACTAGAGTGGGGCAAACAGCAAGCCTGCTGTCTTTTAGGAAACCTCCTTTTTTTTCTAATTTATTAAAAAAAAAAAAGTATTTAACTTCTCAGCAAACAGAAGTTATCAGTCCAGAGTGTCCTCAAACACACTTGCATGTCGTGGGTTTTTCAGTGAATACCAGTGATAACACATCACAAAACAACCTTAAGACACTCTTAGGGTCCCTGCAATCAGGTGCTTCATTCTCATCTGCCCTGTTGCCATGGATCTTGTATAATTTTGTAGAATCAGGTCAGACTCACCAGTAATGAAGTGTCCTTCACAGGATCATTCAGAGCAATGAAATGGTCATGCAGACAAGTATTGATAAATCTGGGCTGACTTTAGAAATCCACGGAAAACCTCTTTCTGTGTATTAAATGGTGAAATTCAATACTTCATCCTGTTTCATCTTAGCCATCCTCTGTAGTCTGCAGTTAGCTGTAGCTTACAGAATACCACAATGATATAGGACAAGTTCAACTCTTCTTACACCCTCTGAGTACATGCTAGACTTTTATTAATCTTATTGAGCTGGAAAGTGTGTGTGGGGGGGGGCAGAGCAACCTGCCTTGTTCTTAACATTTTATGACTCAGAAGTGAGTTCTGACTTTTCTGTGTGATTCTCTAAGTGTGTCTTTTCTCTTTGTGCTTTGTGCTCGGGTTTTCAGTTTGCTTCTTTACTTTAAGGACAGATCTTCAAAGGGGTTAAGCATCTTTGAAAATCTTCCCATAGGGCTATGAAATTTTAAGATCAAAGTCTTTTTCCAGAGACCAGTCTAAATTTCTTTTTACATATTCTTAATTGATAGTTGTATGATCAAAAGCTGAAGTGTAGATAAAGCCAAAGATGGACTGAAGTGGGATTTGAAAACCTATGCAGATGCACAGTGACCCATCAAGACACTGGGTGTGAACATGAATCCTAAATCATTCTAATCCTTCTACGAATCCACTTGAATGTACAATTGTAGCGTCAACAAAATTCATTGGGCAGAGGACCTCATACTGTGGGATTCTGGTGTCTAGGGCAGCTTCTAGCGGAGCTTCTGTTCAGCACAAAGAACAGAATCCAGCCTAAGAAGTTCTTGTAGTTTATTTAATAATTTGTATTACTTTCAGAAGTGATGAGTGTATCTATGGCATAACCAAAGACTTTACACTGAAGTCTATTAAAAAGGAGAAAAAGTTTTGTGGCTGAGTAATTGACAGACTTTGTCTCTCAGATGTCCAAACTTTTAGTCAGTCTGACAAGTCTGATTATTCTACTCTGCTCACGTAATGTAATAATAAAAGTAACAGTACTTTAAATCTATTTTATATGGAGGATTATAATATAGTCTAGACATACAGTTAGTAAGTACATCAAAACATAGGACTAGTGTTCTAAGCCAAGCACACAAATGTTACTGCAGGCAAACATACTTACAAGGCTGATTTACAGAAGTCCCTTGGAGATAACTAGCTGATATATCAGGGAATTCTCAAAGACTGATTATTAATGCACCAAAGCCATATAAATTCAGTGAAACAATCAGAAGACATTAAAGAAAGGCAGCTTTATGTCTACTTCGGGCCCATTCTTCATATGATATAAGTCAAGACAAATCCCTGTCACATCATATTTTCTTGCTGTGGGATGATGTGAGGGAAATAAGGGGCCCACTTAGCTCTTTTGTGTAGCTCATTTAAAATAACCCAGATTAATGGGGACCTGTCTTTTTTACCCTTGTAAGGAATGATAAATACTAAGAAATATTATTGAAGCCATTCAGCTGCCCATTAATAATACATTAGTAAATACCATATGATCAAATTTCAGCTTGCAGCTGAGCCAAGTGTTAGCTTAAATACCAGCAATATTTCATTCATGAAGGGTAAGGGTCTTGCTAGCGTCTGCATGTATACAGGAATCAGAAAGAAGAAAAAACAGGTCCCAAAATACCTGAAATACTAATATATCACAGCTGAGGAAACATGGAGGAAGTTTCCCAAATGGGCAGAGCACAGTGTATCACAAAAAAGTGTGATGGTTCTTCTCTTGACTTTCTTCAAAGCCTAATGGCCCTATGTTTTACTCCACTTGTATAGCCCAGTTCAATCCTGAATTTTGCCAGAAAGGATTCTTCTGATTTCAATGGCTTCTTCCCTTTACATTCTTTAGCAAGATTAAAAGATAATAATTTAAATCCTTTAGCAATGACTACTATTTTTGTTCTCATTCCCTCAGGGACTGTCACTGATTAGCTCAAAAATCTTAAAAACTTTATATTCTTCTCTGGAGTGGCTTCTATTTTTGAAGGATCTGTGCTCTTTTTATAACTTCTTTATAACTCTCAAAGAGACTCTATTATGGATTGAAAAAAAATACATTTGGTATGATGCAGTAAGATGTTAGAAAATTAGGTATATAAAATTAGACCAATAAAATGTAATGGGAGCATAACTACCCTGACTCAAAAATATATTGCAGATTTAAAATGCTCTCCAAAGGAATTTTTTTTCTTGTTTTCCGTCTTTTTATTTTTTTTCAGTTTAATACTATGGCCTACAGATCAGAGATGAAAATCCAGTCAGTGGTCATATAACTTGACATTGATTGACCCTCTACATTATGTGACCTACATGCAAATAAAATACTTCCAGTCTCAGGCTCTTCGTTTTCTTAGCTCAAAAGGCAAAGTTCTGTTCAAAACTCGCATTTTTTTACCATAACTACTAAGTTCTAAATTTTCTCTGCCTTACTGTTCATATCAAACCAAACAGACAGAGATGGCATCTTGAATTTTGTCTCAATAAGTACCTTAAGCAGAAAATTCCCCTTGGATGCTATAAAAAAATTCTTGACAGAGAGGTCCCTAAGAGCCTTTTCACCTACCTCAAGGACTGAGGAGGCATTGGGAGGCAATAAATAATAGAAATCTTAGCACTGGAAGGAATCCTGAAATACGGGGTTCTTCCTCTAATGTGAGGAAAAATATGTGTATTTCAGCTGCAGGTTGCAGGGCAGGAGAACATAATTTGTTTATTTTATTTAAATAAAATTTAAATTTTATAAATAACCTGGGCGTCGGATGAGTGAACACATTGTGTGAAGTGTGGAATTCACCCTTTTCTTTCCCAAACTAAAATGATCTCTTTCAAATTTTGAGGGGGCACGCGGACAGAGACGGTACCCTCTGCTTCACTGCATTTATGAAGCTTGTACTAAACTTGACTCCTGCCTCGGGGAGTAGGGGTATAATTAATTCCCATTAATAAAAAAAAAAGTCATGCTATCACTTACATTTGTCTTCATGCTCAAAAACAAGGCTTCATTATGAAGACAAACAGGAACAGATATTTAAAACTGCATTAAAAAAACCCACAGTGTTTTCAAATTCCTGTGTTAAAAGAAGGAAAAAAATACATCAAATAACAAAGCATTTAATACATTAGTTAATAATTTAACCAGAACAAAATCTGCTACATTAAAAATAAAACACTTACAATATCCCTGAGTGTTTTCCAAACATTAAATTAACTATAAATCTGTTGAACTTGTTTATACGCTATAACTCTTCAGCAAAATAAATGCAAAACTTTACAAAGTTTACAGATTTTACATGAATCATAAGGTTGGGTGATAAAAGATCAAGAGAGTAAATTTTGAGAGCTTGCAGGACATGGGCAAATATATTGTCCTAACCTGAATTTTAGGATATCAGAGGTACCTCATTAGTTTGTCTCCTGGAAAAAGCCTTGTGAAATGTTCTAAATACACACTTTTTTGGAGTTCCCTTAGGTGATTTTGTATACTGCCTGAAAGAGCCATATAAAAAGTATACTTTGCACACAAAGTATGCAAATTATACATGTATACTTATAGTTATCTTGAGATGGCTATAATTTTGCTAAAAGATTAATGGATTAACCCCTAGTTTTGCTTCTTTAACTCTTCCTGAAGCCAGGATAGATGATTTATTTTTCAGTTGATGCTCTGTAATGAAATTATAACTTAGCAACCATAACCATTTCTAAAACATTACTCATCTTAAAAGACAGAGTGTTATTGTGTTGGCATAAACTCCTGGAGTAATTCACCTTGATTGATTAAAAACTCTTGTTTTATCCATTGTCCTTAAATATTCTTTCATTCCAGAGTAAACAACGGCAACTAATAGACATGGTATCTCACTGCTGTGTGATCGAAGACTAGCTTTCAAGATAAAAAATAAATGGAGGTCTAATCTTTCTAGTGCCTTTTAGAGGTACTTAACATTGGTCTACAAAGAGCATTGAATGAAAAGAATTAGTAATGGAAGAGACCTCATTTGTCCAGTCTTCTGCCAAAGCAAGATTGTTGTCTATGATATACTGTGTTTTTAAGTGTGATGTCCAGTCCAACCCTAAATTATTCATCTGATCTGTTACTGTTTCCATTATATTCTTAGACATACTAGATTATTTTATACTGTATCTTGGATTTTATTGTGTTTTATTCAATTTTATTCCTGTAATCGCATACTTTGCAACAACTTACACAGTCTTCTTTCTACTTTTACTTGTACTTCTCAGATGCTTGCTGAGTCAGCCAAGCTACACCAGTGTGATCATTTTTCTTGGCTATTCAGGCTGTGAAATAACTCTGCCTTGCATACAAAATCACAGGCTTTTACACCGTGTTGCACTTGAAGGTCAAATTTAATTTACCATCTACTAAATTCATCAAATGTTATTATGTTCTTACATGTTTCTAATGGTAGAGAGATCTTCTATGCAGCATTATTTTCATATAAGTTATCCAAGACATATTTGTAAACCTGTGCACTTAATGCAGGAAACCTGTGCCAAGGCAGAAAACTGCCCTATACGTACTGAGTGAAGTTCTGCTTACTTTTTTGAACTATGTATATCAAGCAACAGAATCTCCTTATCTCCATAGGTGAAACTTTCATACTTCACTATAATGTCCCTGCCTTTAAATATCTGCAGGTTTTATTGTCCCTCTCTTCAATTGTATGTTTTAGGAGATATTTCCTCTTTTTTTTAAAATTTCTAACCCAAAATAACCTAACTCTGATTCAGAAAAAGCAGTGAAGAAAGAACACCTTTATACTCTAGTTTAGAAGAATCTGTGGTATCATTAGGACTGCCCACACAAATACAATTGAAATTAAACATCCAGCGAAATTTCATTTGTCCAGGATGGTTATTGGAAGCAGGGTAAGAGAAGAAGAGCTTTTATCTTTCCTAAAGCATTCTGGGCAGTATCCTGGGCTGATATGACTTGAAGGGTTTTAGCCCCTTATCCTGACAGTGTATATGAGAAGCGAGCTGAGGCGAAGGAGGGAAGGCAAGAGAGAGATGAGAAGCAGCATGCTGGACTTCCTCCAGATGCCACTGTGCCTGAAAGAGATGACATCTCATTATTAGTTGGAGAAGGTCCTGCGTAAAATGCCAGTACAAGAAAGGAAGCCAAAAACCTGAAAATAAAGCCAAACCCCACCAAAAAAAACCCAAAACAAACACATAAAGCAAGCAAGCAACCAACCAAAAATATTGATTCCATTAATAAACTACAGCATTCCCAATTGCCAGAATCAATAACGCTTAACAGGAACATGCTAGTGAAAACTAACAGCTATGTATTTTTCTCTTCTAGGATAACTCTATGCAGGGTTTATTAGAGCACAAACTCTTTTTTCAAAATAGAGAATATCACCATTGATCATGGAGTGCAGCATATGTGGAACATCAAAGCACGAAAAAGCAAAGAAATCTTTCTTTAATAGCCTGCTTCTCTTCACTTATGGACATTTTATAAATAGAATATTCAGGCCTCCTCCTTTTGTACATTAAAAATGCAGAGTTTTAGGTAGTGCTTGCTCACAGCAGTAGGAAACATGTTTAATAAAGTAAATTTATCATGTTGATTCAGAGATTTCAGCTATTTTCCAAGTTTTCCATTCAAGAGATTTTTCACATCAGCTCTTAACATGCTCTTAACAAGTACCATTTTTTGAGCTGCAGACTGCATATAATTGCCAGTCACTGCAATGAACAGTCCTATACGGTATCTGTCCTATAACTGTACATGCCAGCTAGACCTAATTAGTAAAAAATCACAAGAGAGTTTATTATGTAATAGTTAAAAGCAGAATATTTACATTGATTTACATCATCCAAAATTCTGATCCAATGCCTCAGTAAGTGAACTGGGGGGGCGGGGAGGAAAGGCGGGCACAGGGGGAGAAGAAAAGAACAAGAAATGGTTGTTTATCTCTAATTATGTGGCCCTGATAACAATAAAAAATAAATTGGTTATAAAACAATAATTGGGTATTTGACAGCACCCTGCAGCATCACTTTGACAGCCTTTAAAGGAGAGAGGGAAAAACTATCATATTGAACTTAAGGAAGGTGAGTGAAATGTCAGAAAGAGCAGTATTTCTCTGGGAATAGGGGGATTGTGGAGGACAGTGTTTTCCTCCTCCTTTGTCTTTGAAGGTCCAACTTTGTCCAGCCCAGCAGAAGATTTAGTAGACTGTAGTTGATCATCCGTGTAGCCAAGTCTTTGATGATGATTTTTGACTTTTTTTTGCTCAGGAGAGAGTACATGCAACTTGTCCCATATCCTTGGTATTATTATATTTCTCAGATATATACATGCAGCAGCTGCAAATTCTTTATTTACTTCCTGTAAAGGCCAGTTGCAGGAATTTGCTTTATTTATGCCTTGTTTTGATCTTTAAATAATCCCTTGATGGTTTTGACCATTATCAGATATCAAAAATCAGGCTAAATTACCACATGGTCAAGTAAAGCAAGTATCATTTTCAACATATGCTTTTAGAATAGCTTTCAAAATGCTGCGCTTATGGGAATTTTAAATTATTAAGTTAAGCAGCACAGAATAAAGAAAGCAAAAAACAATATATCAAAACCACCTTACTTTGAATTATGGCTATCACAATGAAACCTGAATATAATCTGTTTTGAGAAGTCTGAACTTCAATCACTTTATGTGATGGTTTTGTAAAAAAAAGTGAACAAGGAACTGTCATTTGTAAAATAATGTATTTTTCCCTCTCTGAAAAAAAAATATATCATTGTCACAGAGATTGTTTTGATTAATTATTAATACATTGTGTCATTCTACTTTTGCAACTCTGTTAATAACCTGAGCCTTGATGGCAGTAAGATGTTCTAACAGAGAATAACTATACATGGGCTTCTGAAGTTGTATCCGGGAGCATCTGTGTTTGAGAAGAATGGAGGAGAACAGATTACAACCAGAATTACAGCACCATACAATACCTACCTTCTGAGAGAACTGGCAAGCCCAGGAAATAGCCACAGCACAAGTTTTGTTTTGCTCCTTTTCCATTTGGCCCAATACCTTTCCAGCAGGAATAATTCAGTGCTGAGAGGTGTACCACAAAGAAAAGTGTGGCAGAAATTCTGTTCCTAATTCAGTCGTCTGCCTTTCATGATGCCAAGCACTTTTGAAATCTAAACAATTAGCTCAGCTAGTAGCAAATGTAACAAAGGTGAGGAAAATGTTATCTGTAGCAGATAGGAAATAGAAAACAGAGAGGTGATGGATGCAGTAGGATTTGGTGACAGGGCAATGTGCTTTGAGGAATGTGATCGGGAAGCAAAGAGGAATGAAACAACATAAAAACAACAGCACTGTAAAGAGAAGTGAGGCAGAACATAATATTATTAAGCTAATGGTTTGAAGCATTAGGATACTGAATTCACTGTGGATGGAGGCAGTACAAATATGCATAGTATGAAACAGAACATTATGATAAAGGAAAAGGAAGACTTTAGAATGCATTTCCCTGAAGGATTAGGTTATTTGTTTGGATGAATGTATTGCAGTTTTTGGGACTACATTTTCAAGCGTAGAAATACCATTCATTTCAAGAGTTAGCTTCTACATACAGAATACATAGATAGATTTATTTATTTATGCACATCTGTATAGATACAAACAATGACTTTAGTAATTTTTGACACAGAATGAAGAGAATGTGACTATGTTTTTAGCACACAGATACAATTAAGATTATTTTCTGGAAATAATAGATTCTCAAAAAGGCTGAACACAGTTCCCAGAGTGAGACACTCGGCATGTTTGAATTAATGTTCCTGAGTGCTCCCTTGTTAGTGCTAAGTATATAGTTTAAATAAAGAAATCACATTCCAGGCTCCAAATACAATTTGTCAGCTTTGCTTCTGGGAAGTGTGAAAGCAGCAAAACTGAGAGTCATTTATTCACCATCTGTTCAGAAACTCACCTCTTTATCACACAGAGATGCAGAAGATACAAAGTGTAGTAAGTTTTCAGACATCAGGCTGGTAAAAGTGAAGACAGGGCATTTTTTAGTAACCTTATGAACAGAGATTCACTGGGTTTCCATATGTCCCATAACTTAACAGGATCACTAAAAATATTAATCATATCACCCCACTGCATCTAATTTTTACAATAGTATGTAGTTAATATCTTAATGTTTACAGGGATTAAGTGAAAAATATGGCAGTAGAGTGATTTGGGGTAATTTTGTTTTTAAGGTTTAAGAAGTGAGGGAAAGGGGAGATCATGAGAGAGGGAGTGTAATTCAGAAAGGAGACTGAATAACAGACAGGTGTTCACAGCTTGCTTACTGTATAAACTAGGTTGCTCTACTTCTTAATCCAGCTGTTAACACCATTCATCTGTGTATTTAAAGCTAGAGAATCTATCTAATTACAGTGTCTATCTACCGATATTTCCTGTGGAGCCATGAGTACTGGCTGTCATTTCTATACATTCTCATAATAAAAAATTATAATTTTGATCTTTTATAAAAAGGGTTTCTTTGCACTTGGGGAAAAAAGTTAAATATTCTAGGTTTGCAGCTGTTCTGTATATACAATGTATATACAAGTTTCAGAAAACCTTATAGAAGCATGAAAAATGCCTTCTTGAAAATTTAGCTTTACTGCGATATGAAAGAGTAACTTGCTGCAGTAGTGGAAACACCATTTTTCCCTATCCAGAGTACTGATAATAGATTTTCATCAGAAAAATAGAGTAGGATGCCTCATATTTATATAAATTAGTGACACTCTTCTTGTGTTGTCACACTCAGTCTCTCCAGACTGTGCAATACAGAATGAGGTCTTACACACTCTTGCAGTCAGACTTAATCTGCAGTAACTTGAGTGTTGCCATAGGAGATGACGAAATCCAAGAGTGGTTCATTATCTTACAATAATATGAAGGTTAATGGGTGTCATCACTCTACCTGTACAACATTCAGGTTTACAGATCAGTTTGAGTGCAAACCAGACATCACAGACAATAGGAAGTGACCTCTCTTGCCCCATCTACCTGGTTACATTGTCCACGTCATTGCCATCTTCACACTGTTAGCACTTTTACACTGCTTCTTGCTCTTAGGTTTGCAGCAGTTCTATATACTGCTTGTTCTTACTTCTCTTTCTGCTGGGAATACAGACTTCTGCATCCGTTCTTAGCTGATCAGCTTTGTTGCCTGTTTTCAATTGAATGTCAAGGACAGACAGGCGGGGCTGAGAAGCACCTCATTGTCAGACAAAATGGGAGGGGGAGAAAAACCACAACAGGAGTCAAAGAGGCAGGCTTGTTCTGCAGCTGGGGAAGTGAGAAGCAGTTCTTGGACTCCCACACAAACAATCTCACATTGGGACTGCTTGTGGAGGATAGTCAGAAACAGAAATCTGTCACATAGATAAAAACTGTAACATATAGTGCAGTTTGAATCCTTAATGAAGCTACAGGGCAGCAGAGCTTTATTGACCTGCAGACGAATTGTACAGAACCCTCCCTCGGCCACATCCAAAGCATGGAATAGCACATTTGCCCAAGTACTCCAGAGTAGCTTCCAACAGAAAACATTGTGCTACTTGAGTTATTGTTCATCTCTGCCTCCCTCCAGTAGCTAAAAGGAGAGGGTAAATCATGTTTAGCCTCTGTACCTGCCAAGCAGTACTACCACTTTGGGAAGCTGCCTGTCGCATCTCCTATTAATGAGCACAGAACTCAGAGCTCCCGACCTGGGAGCAGCAGTATCAGCACATCCTCCGATGCTCCTCCTGGTGTGATAGACAGTGAAGTACCTGCTAAGTCTTGTGGCTGCGTGCCAGCATCCAACCACAGCAAGTTCATATTCTGTCAGAATACATCTCTGACCAGAAACAAAATAACCACATGAGTTTTGAGAAGTGAAAGAATGCAGGTGATGATATCAGCAATTTTCAGTACATTGAAAATTATAGAATTTTCAAGAAAATGAGGAGGTTGCCCACTTATTTAAGTCCTTTCTGCAGTCTGTCTAGCAAGGAACTGTGTCAATGGCCCTTGATCCCAATAAGCCATGAGGCAGCTGCCCCAGCCATGTAAAGCTTCTTGCCTCGGGCAGCAGAGAAGGCTAACAGCATCCTGGGTTTTAATTCAAGGATCGTAGCTGGTAGACTGAGAGAAGAAATCATAATGTTTCACTAAGTGTTTTGAAGAAATTAAAAAGAGATTCCAAGAGATAAAAAATCCCAACAGAACAAGAAGGCTAGTGGGGAGACACCAAAGTTCCTACACGAAGATCTGAGATCAGATGAGATGTGAATACTTGTTTCGCTGCTGAGACACATGAGTCTTACACGTCATTTCTAGAAGGACTCAATGATCTGTGTTCTTTAAGTGCATTCTTCCACTCTGCATTTATCTGTGATAATTTGGGATTGATGTGTGTAACCTTACAGGGTGCAAGCCAAAGACTCCTCCTCTTCTTTGGTGAAAAATTACACCTTTGGAAAAAGGCAATGAAGCAAAAAGACAAAATTATACTAAAAAAACAGGTTTATTTTTCCATGTGCCTGTTATTAAACATTAACTTTTCATTGCCTGAAAGCTTTACCCTAAAGTCTAGTAAATATAATCAAGCTCTAATTAAATGTTAATGTAGAAGTCAGTGTGTTAAAAATTCATAAGGAGTGAGCAGATGCTATGTTTCAGTCAGCATGGTCGAATCGACAGGATCAGATCCCAGTTGTGGAAATCCTGTCACTTGACACATCGGCAGAGCAGCTCCTGTTGGCTGTACGTTCTGAACCACTTCTGTGGGTGGCAGCACTCTAGTTTAGGACACAGAGGCAAAGGTAGAGCCGTCTGTGACCTGGAGGCTGTGATCAGCCCACACTCCAGTAGCTGGGCCATGCCGCTGGCAGCTGATGTAAGAGTGCAAAAAAGCAACTGATGATGTGCACCTACTGACACACAACATAGACGCTCATATTGAATTTCTAAAAAATCATATTTCACTTCTGCATTTTAACAATCAGTTTTAAGTTCCAATTCTGAAAATAGAAATCCTTCACTATACTTCTACTTGACATAATGATCATTATTTCCAATAATATTTTTATGAAAAAATGATTTCTCATTAAAAGAATTAATTTTGAAACCGTTAATAAAAAGTGACTCTGGAAAAAGGTCAGATTTTCTCTTTCATAAGAAGTACTGATGAAAGGCCAATAAGAGTACAAGATTAAGTTTTCAGAAAAGCTTTTATTGTTGTATTTGGCAGTTCTAAATGAACACTAAATAAAATTAATATATTTCTCACTAATGGAAACTGACTAAACTGTTACTTTCTCTATTATTGCTCATTTACCTGTTATCTTGGTCTGATTTTAGTCTACAATTTAGGTTAGATACATAACTGAATGCCTTACTAGGCAGTGCCACCATGGGGTCATAAAATTTCTTCTCTGGCATCTTTTCCCTCCTTCTTATAACTGGAACCTAGAACTGTGCCTGACCCTTTTGTGCATGCTATAAAGATGAAGGAAGTTTCGTTACTCCTTGCCACAAAAAGCCTGGCCATGCACAAAACAAAGTACAGCTCTTCTGCAGCCATCACAGCTTGAATAATTAATTATCTTGGTGGGAATAACCCTGACAGCCATTTTGCTTGACTCATGACCTTGTGCTGTGTCTGCACAAATGGCAGTGTTACAACCAAGCCTCTCTTTAAAGTTTTATGTTCTGCAACAATGCTGAGTCAGGAAGTGGTTACTATTGCAAATGTATGCTGTGTGCACATTTTTCGTACTGTTTTTGGGTCCATGATGTAAAGAAAGGCAAAACCCAGCAGAAATTATGAAATAGCAATGTCTGTCACTATGGTTTTTCATAGAATCATAGAATACTTTGAGTTGGAAGGGACCTTTAAAGGTCACTTAGTCATTACTGATGCTGCATACAATTGCTGGAAGCATTTTCACAATCATTATACCTGCCTAAAAAAATGCTGAAAGTCATTATTTCTTCTCACAAAATGAGTCAGGCAAGAGATTGTTTCCACAGATGTTTTAAAAGTGTGTTGTCTCTGAGGGAATCTTACAACAGCACTTTGATTAAACCTTAAGAAGATTTTCTGAGACGCCACTCATTATTTCTCTGAATTCCTTCTTTCCTTTATGTACATATTCCTGAATTTTACTAACACAATGTGAAATCTGTTGCAGACAGACTGCTTTGACTTTGTTTTTAATTACTTTTTTCCTATGGTTTTAATTTCCTTACAAGTAGAAATAGATTTTCCAGTTATTGTCAAATACCAATACAGTGAGAAAAGGAAGAGGTTCTGGACAAGCTGGGGTTTTTTGTTGATTGCATTAGTATATTAGATTCAGTTTTCCTCAGTTCTGGCATTTAAGATTCCCTACACCAGCCATCATTACATGAGTGGGTGTACAGTACAGTAATGCATGTGTCTTTGGCATCTGGTGATCTTTCTCTGGGTGGTTGGTTCACTTGCCAGGGAAGAATCAGGGAGTGGGACTATATCTCCTGGTCCACCTCCAAGGGGAATATGCTGCTCTGTAAATATGTGAGCTAGAGCTAGAAAGCTAGCGGCAGAAGTATAAGGCATCTATTGCAGACAGAGTGAAAAAAAATAGGATTCCTTAAGCACATGAAAAGTTCACAAGAAATTGTGGGTCTTACAGAAATTCTTATTGATGTATAGTGTTGATATGCCTCTGAAGGGATTTTCTTAAGATCTGCATTTGTGCGAAAATTATTGGTATTGCGAGTATATGTGGATATCATATAATCTTCTTTGGTCCTGTAATTTTTATGCAATCCCACCACCCCTCAAAAAAACCTCAACAAACAAACCAAACCAAGTAAACAAAAATCCCACCCAAACCAACCAACCAAAAAATAAAAAGCAAAAGAAACCCTATCCCCCACTTCTTTGCACTGGAAGTAGATAATATTCTCTTTCCTTTTGCATCATAGGGTACCTGACTTCTGGATGAATCCATAGAAAGTCCCCATTCCATATTCTTTAAATGTGAACACTATAAAATAGCTCATGTTCTTACTGTTTCTTTTGCTTTTTTCTTCTGACAGGCACTCTGCCTTCAGATCCCAGATGTAAGAAAAGATAGCTTTAAAATCAAGTTCTGATGGAAACAGAAGCCTGACTCTTCTCCAGCATCCACATTTTCCCGGGCACAGAAACATCCTTGTGTTTCTAGGCCTGATTTTTGTAGAAAGCATTATTGTTGGCAAAAGAGAGAAAAAAATCTGACAAAGGCAGCCACACCTAACTTGTTCTAACTGGCCCCATTTGTAAAAGTTTTTGGAGTTTGCAACTGGTCTCTAAAGATGTTACCCAAGTGTTTAGTGAGGTGTTGAGTTCACCTTGAAACCCATATTTAGTTTTTGCAACACCTGTGCTTTCCAGTTAAAATTTCCATCCAGATGATACGCTGAGAATATTTTATATTCTACCATCATGTCTTTTGCCAAAAAGATATCACCAATCTTGTGCATTCTAAAATTATATCAGATTTGTAGTTTTATTTAATCTTAATGGTTGACTAAATAACAGTATGATTTTTCTTTTTAAATCACTGTAACACCTTTTTGGGGAAAAACATGCTGAAGTCTAACATGTTAGCTTGATTTTTTTGGTTTTGACATCTAATTAAAGGATTATGTAATTGAATATAAATAAAAAGGATAAAATCAAACTAGAAATAAATGTATGACAACAACCAAATGAATAAATGAATGAATAAAACAACTTTCTGAATCAGATTTTTATGTTCTTAGATACGGTATTCTGATAGTAAAACTTATGCAGCCTTTACAGAATATAACATTTCTGTTTCCGAAAGACATGGTTAGAACAGAGATCAGTTCTTTTCTGTGGTCAATTGCAGTTCAAAATCACTGAAAATGGTTATAATCTCAGTGTGGTTTAAATCAGTGACACAACTTCTTCAGTGCAGCTGTGATTTCGTTAGGTTATTTTTTTTAATGCATCTTGGATGAACAGAGCTGTATTTACAATGCAGTAGTTTCTCTGTAAGCACATTTTTACAGTCACACACATTAAATCTATGTGTGCTGTTTCCACACAACTGAAACGTTACAGACGACTCTGCAACTTCTTTCTTTTTTAAACTTGGGGTTTTTTTTACTAATGCTTTTGTGGGAGCCAGTGAAAGGGACAGACCCTGAGAGAGCTCCCCAGGTTAAAGTGACTAAAAAGGCCTCCCCCAGAATGCCCTGTTCTGTTATGGAAATGTATCCCAGTTCTGCTTCCCCAGTTGGCCTCCCCGCCCCCATATACCTTATCTGCTCCTTCATTAGAAAATTCTCGCTTCCCCACGCTCCCATTGGACCTTGTTCCCTGCCACTCACTCAGATTTTCCCATTGGCTCCCGTGCCCTAGTCCCACCTATGTACTGCCTCTGTCCCTGATGCTTTCCCCGCCCTCCCCATATATAAACTAAAAACCTTCAATGTCTGTGGTTCCTGGTTCCCTTCACACATGGGGCTCAAATAAACCTGTGCTGTGGAATTCCACACAAAAACCCTTCCTGCCTCTTTGCTGTCAGCTTGTCGAAGAAGCTATCCAGTGCTTGTGTGTTTGTGTGAATGCAGTGGCTGCCAAGCGACTTTCTGTTGCGGTTGGATCGGGAGGTTGTAGCATCCCACCAGAACACTCCCCAGATCCCAATATGCTTTCAGTGCATTTCAGGGCTCATTTACATGTACACAGGCTTTCATGTGAATTTTGTAACTATTTACAAGCACAGGTTTATGCTACATAGTAGGACATTAAAAGGCAGGGATGCTTTGTTTCTTGCTATATACAATAGTGAATGAAAATTGTTGAAGTCACGGCAAAACCAAATTGAATACAGGTTAAAGAGCATTTACCATCTTCAGTATTTGCTCTGGAAGTTAGTGAGTTTCCTCAACACTTTATTTTCTGCTGCACTATTAGATGAAAACAAGGAGCATAATGTCTCTGTCTCTTCTTGTTCCCACTTTAACACTCCCCACAGGACACACCTTTTTGCAAGATCAACATGAAAAGAGTGGTTATATCTCTTCATACTAGCTGGCTGCTAAAATCATTAGAATCACTGCAAGCTGGAGCAGGATCTGGTCCATGCAGTTGACTGCTTTCTCTTGTCCTTGACTTTAAGCACCAGAAAATAGGACTTGTGTGTTGAAATGAGAAAAAAGAGGGAAAGAAAATCCTACAGGCAGAGATTTCCAAACACAAGAAGAGTTGGATATGCCTGAAGTGGTTTGACGTAGACAAAAAGGTTGGAAAGAAAGTTCCATAAAGAAGGTGGATTCCTGGAGTGCTTGAATCTGACTGTGTGCTGGGAATCACAGGGCTGTTTCTTCCTTCCAAATACAAAGACCGTGCTGCACAAATATCTGAGTGTGGCCTCTGATTTCTATTCCATTGCAAGATCATCAGCAAAGTCCCAAAAACTGATTATTTTCTTTACAAGTGGTTATATTTTATCAATTTAGTGGCAAAAAGGAATGCAAAAGCCCTGGATTTTCAAAGACTAGAGCACAGATTCATTTGCTTTGTGATGGTGTGGTAATCCACAGCACTTCTGCTTTGATAATGATAACAAAAATGGACAAAAAAAATCACACAGTAAAAAACAGATTTATATAAAGCTTTCCGTACAAATAATGATCTCAGAGCACTTTATTCAAGAGTAAGAGAAAAACAAACATTGTCTTAGCTCGAGGGAAAAAAGTATGATCCTGACATAGCCTTATAATATGAAAATAATTTGCTGCACTTCATTATTTTCAAAGGGGAAGAGAACAAGCATAAACTGATGATGATTAGCAGCAAGCAATCACAGACAGGCTCCAAGGAATTTGTTGTTGCCTAAGCTGTTGTACAAAACATATTTTTGACTGTGATTATTTGCATCTGTTTTACACTGGATACTCTTTTTCTCTTTCTTTTTTTTTTTTTTTACCAGCTTTCCAGATTAAATTTAATTACAAAGCAGCCATATTTGTACCTAGAGTAGGAGTCAATAGACTGCAACAGCATTAAGGAGATTAATGTGCTCTGTGAGTTAAAAGTTCAAATTTCTGAATGAGGATTTTTGTGAAGTTACTTGTTGAAATAATCAGTCTAATGAATACACAAAAACAAGGCTGAGTGTTCTCCCTTCATTAAAAGCATCGCATGTTGATATGGAACAAAAAAAAAATTATTTGTTTGTGGTTTCACCAGCTTTTGGGATAAATGTGACAAAATGAACTGCATCAAAATCAAAGACCAAATTCTGCAAACCACTGTTCATGGGCACTTTGGAGCTCAAGGATAATAGAAAACCAATGTAAAAATTCCTTCCAGGTTGGTTTAGTTCCCCGTATCTGGCTAACAAGTGGAGATGAAGAAATGCATCTGTCTCAACATTGTTGAGGGAGTTGAATTTAATGATTATAGAGCAATAATAGAAATTACTGACTCACGCAATCTCACCTGTGTAAATATGCAACTTAGAAAAAACATTTTAAGCAGTTTAGCATCATACACAAGGAACGATGAATGTTAGGGAAGGTCAAACGTATTTTTCCAGTCATTGTACTGAAAACACTTACTGGGTTGAGGCCTGGTTTAAATTATGTGTAATCATCATGGGCAAGCAAGTGAAACCATGAGCCAGCAATGTGTCCTCGTGGCAAAGAAAGCCAATGGTATTCCGGGGTGCTTTACAGAAGACATTGTCAGCAAGTTGAAAAACGTTATCCTACCCCTCTACTCAGACCGTATCTGGAGTGTTGTGTCCGATTCATACTGTGCTCTCATACTGTGCTCCTCAGTATGAGAGAGAAAAGGAGCACCAGGAGTGGGTCCAGCAGAGTGACAAAGTGATTAAGGGACTGGAGCATCTCTCTTATGAGGAAAGGCTAAGGGGCATGGACCTATATAGGTTGGAGAAGAGACAGCTGGATCTTATAAATGCTTACAAATACCTTGGAGTGTCAAGAGGGTGGGGCTTGACTATTTTCTGCTGTGCCCAGCAACAGGATTAGGGGCAACGGGAACAAGCTGAAACACAGGAAGTTCCATCTGAATATGAGTAAAAACTTTGCTTGGAGGGTGGCAGAGCACTGGAACAGGCTTCCTAGAGAGGTTATGGGGTCTCCTTCTCTGGAGATATTGAAAACCACCTGAATGCGACCCTCTGCAACCCCATCTGGGCAAATTTGCTTTAGCAGAGGGTTGAACTAGATGATCTACATAGGTCCCTTCCAACCCCAACCATTCTGTGATTCTGTGATTCCAATTCTGTGATTTTCAGTAGTTGGCACATACCTTTATTTGTATTAGTACCTCTAGAATGAATTTGGATTAGTTTTAGAAAGAGGAAGAAGTAATAAATGCTCACTCTACAGCTTCTCTAGACAGAATCCATGGCTCCATCTTTCCTTTTTTTCCTCTTTTATATTTATTCCTTCCTTGCCAGGCTGCCTAACTTTTGGGGGTTATTTTGGAGAACTCCAAAATTTCTAAAAAGGAGTTTTAAGCTGGTACTATGTCTCAAAATAGGAAGCTAGACTGATATGTGGGAAGATATCTTTTACCTAATATCCTGGATATCAGGAGTAGGCATTCTCAGGTGCTCAGTCTTCTTCCCTATAAATAGATTTTGTTGGAAAATTAGGTCTTTCTGAATTAGGTGTAGTTTAGCTGCAAGCATACGTGATACCTGAATAATAAAGTACCACAGTAAGCAACACACTGTTTTATGAATATGTTCCCAAAATCATGACCTATAAACTCCATTTGACCTCTCTAGGAACCCATCCACATTTAGCAGTTGAATTTTTTAGAATTCACTGGTGTTCATCTAATCATAAGGTGTTTTCAGGTCTGTTTTTCTTCCACATTGTGTAATGTAAATTTTCCCAAAAGAACACTTTAGTATAATTTTATTTGTATTTTTCATGTCCTTGGTGAATCCTCTCCTTGCTTAGATACAGGTTGCTTTAGAATAGACAGCCTTTAGATTATCTAAGTAAACCTAAGAATTTCCTGGTTTAAGATATCAGTACTTGTGGAAGCCTTTGTATTTTTCTTAGAAATTTTAATATGAAATTTTTTGGCCTGTGGAAGGGAGAGCATTGTTTTCCATAATTAACCCCTACTGTGCATCTCTTGTCCCTCCCCATCCGTCCCTCTTTAATTGTCCTTCCATAGGTGCTTGGATTCTCTAATTCCAAACTCTCAGTCCTTTTTAGTCTGTTCATGTTCTTAATTGTCACATTGAGTATCAGAGCTTGGGCAACTTCCTCAGAGTCTGAGTCAAATTCTTTGTACTTGTTTCTGAGGGTTTGTTTATGTGATGTCAGATGAGTGAGTTAGTTTGTTTAATGAAAATACCTCCTACAGTTGGAGATTTATATTGCTCAGCTGAGACATTCTAACAGCATGTATATGTTCCTTTTCTGTTGTTATGACAGGCACAGTTGATTAGCTGAGCCCAGTTACATCTTTTGTATGTAAATTCTGGGGTGGTAGGCACTTTCTTGTCAGCATTCTGATTTTCACATCAGGCAAGAACGGTGCAACCTGACCCTGGGTCTTCACATGTGAGCAGTGTCTCTGGCTCGCTGTGCCACCTAGCCTTCAAACAGTAAATATCCCCATGAATATCAATCGTCTGCAACCTTTGTTTTTGCGTCTACTAAGTGCTTCACTGCTTGAGGTTTGCATTAAGTTCTCTTTGACAGAGTTGGAAAATTCATCTTCTTCCCCAGCCTCGCAAACATCTACAGCATCTGTGAACTGTGGGGAGATAAATGATAGATAGGAATGGCTGTTATTCCAACCAAATAAAGGGAAAAGGACTGGCACTGAAATCAGGCTGGAGGTGGGGGTGGAGGATGGTTCTTTCATTTATATTTTTCTTTTTTCTTTTACACAAACTTCTTGGCATTGCAAACGGCAATTGGCACTAACTACATCAGGAACCTAACAACCATTTCTCCAAAATGTATTTACTAAAACATGATACTCACAATAAAATCTGCTCTAACAGTTTTACAGTACAGTAGAATCAAGTTTTAATCTCTCAAGTGCAATCAGTATTCTGTTTTGAACTGACTGTTTTTATTTCAATAAATCAATTCTGAAGCACAGGAACAGGCCAGGAGGAATTCTGTATGCCCCTGCCAGGGTTCAAGGCCGGTTTGGATGGAATGCTGGACAATGTGATCTAATGAGAGGTGTCCCTGCTGTGGACAAGGGGATTGGAACTAAATGATTTTTAAGGTGCCTTCCAACTCAACCCGTTCTCTGATTCTATTATTATTAATTGCTGTTGTTATTATTATTATTAGTAGTAGTAATACTATTACTGCTACAACTACAACTACTACTACCACTATTAATTTTCCACAAGCAAATGCAATAGAGACATATCATTCTGTATACAAAATATTTGCTTTAAGGACAGGAATAGCAGGAGTCTAATGTATTTAGTAAAGGAGAGCAGATGTTCTTTTCCTCCCGCTTTTCAGGAGGGCGGGCAATTGCCTTCTTTTTTATTATCTCAAAAGACCGATTAAGAAACTTTCTACCTAAGTGGTTTTGGCAGTCATTGTCTTGGCTGGCACAATGTTATAATTATGCTTCTATAAATCTTTATATTTCACCCACTATGTCCTGAGTGAGGTTGCTATCCTGTCTTAATTTGCATCTATCCAAACTTATTTTGAAGTGGAACATAAAAAATAAACATTAATTTTACGTTAAACAGAACCAGCAAAATATGATGAGAATTCATTATTCCTTTTTCTCAAATCTATGAATGTCTTCCTTCCATGAGAACGTTCCTCGATACACATTATTTTAATCACATTTAAACCTTTAAATAAGCATATATTATATTGGCACAATAATTACATTTAAAATTTTTTGTAATATTCTGGGTTACATATTTTCTGCTGCCTAATTACCTTCAGAGTTCATTACGTGTCTATATTGTTATCTGACACAAGAACAGATTTTACCAAGCTACTGCTTGTGCTGGAGGGATCGAAGTCATTTCCGCATACATTTTGAGGTAGTCTGATATGATCTCTTGACAGCCAATATCTTCCTGCTGCATGTCCAACTAGAATTATTGTCCTCGAGATGGCTTATTAAAAAGATGTATAGATGGGCCACTGAAGTTCTCAAATTTTCCCTGACAATATCTCTATTTTTGTATGATTTTATTTTTATCCCTCACTCAGAATTTCCTGGAATTAATTATTTGAGTGTCAATTAATTGCTGTAACTGAGAGTTGAAGCTATTAGGAACCCTTTGTAAATAGTTCGGCATTAGTATTTACTACAGACACAGATGATTGAGAGGTGCAATCAATTTTGTCTTTGTTGGATTTCAACTTCAGTGAATTGTTCATTAATTTTGGAATTTGAGAGGTCTAAGAAACTATTAAACAAATGGGCAATTTTGGGAACCATTTTATAGCACATATAGTGACAGCCTAGACAATAGATGTCACATTATTTACACGAAGGTCCTTTTCAGCCTCACTTGGTGCACATGATCTTCCACCTCATAACGTGTTAGCCCATGGTAAATTGTGTTCTTTAGGCAATTTCTCCTTTAGGTATGAATGAGAATTAAAAACCAACATGGAAACATCTCATGTGTGGACTTTGGTCAAATTTTTTCTTCCCATTAATACACTATTATTTTTAAATTTTGCTGTTCTAATATCGTGTGGTGACTTACCTGGTGCATTAGAATTCCAGAAATCAAATCAGTTTTAAAATAAATTCTTCTTCCTATGTTTTGGGCATGCAGTTATTTTCCCCTTTAAAGTATCTGGAATTATTTGACAAATTTCATGGATTTACACAGTTGGTTTACCCAAGGCACATTCTCTGAGTTTTGTGTGGGATGTATTTTTGCTAACAGGGTGGAGATACACATTTTTGCATCAGCTTGGATTTCTAGACCAGAAAAAATACTGAGAAAAAACTCCCCAAAAGAAAACTCCCAAAATGCATTGAAATAATACTTGAAACATTTAAGCATCTAAATATCTTCTAGAAAATGTTTTTCAAGCACTTTGAAAATGTGACCCTGTCACATAATTATTCACCAAAGAGTTAGATTTTATTATAGTCTATTCAATCTTTGTCGTAGTGTATCATTTAGAAGAGCATTAATTTTCTCTTCTACAGCTACAAACATTTTCATGGCCAAGAAAGAGTGTATGTGTTGCTTATAAAAACTTTTTTTTTTTGTCAACAGGGTAGGAAAATAAGGAGAAATCTTTTAAAACAGGATTAATTTTTCACTCGCAGGATGTGGAATTTTTGATCCCAAACTTTATGCTATCTTCTATTGTCAGCAGTGTGTATAAGCCTATTTTAATAGTCTAATATATCTCATCAGCAAAAATTATGTCTTCAAATGAAAATCTATGCATTTCTCCCAAGATAATGGTTCTTTTTTATTACCTCTGCACTCATCTATATAAATTTTAACATCATTTTCTTTCAAGAGTGTGGGCTCGGTTTTTTCCTCAAATATAAACCATATAGAAAACAATATAATTGACCTCTTTTTTATATACTTTTTTTTAAAGTTTGCAACACACAAAGTTTCTTCTTATGCCAACCATCATTTCATGTATCTTTTATTTTCTTATGAAAATATTTTTGTTTAAAGATGAATTTTTGATAGTTTTTCTTAAAATGAGCCCTTGCTGCTTGAACTGATACACTAAAATACAGGAGTATAGGCTGTCATTAATCTCAGTATTTTTTTGTTCGGATGCTGTAATGCCTCCTTATCAAACACAAAGGTTTTGTGTTCACTGCTTTTTTTTCCCCCTTAGCACTAATCCGATTATAGCATTCTCACATTCAGACTAACCATATTTTTAGTGATTTTGTGCTAGCTGAGCATTCCCTTTTCATTTCATTTTCTTAGCCTGCTCCTTCTTCAGAGAAAAATGAGTGTCAGATAGTAAACTTAGCCTCCTTTCCCACCAATCACCCTTCACGGAACTTTAATTTTCTGAAGATTTGGAGATTTTTTTTTAATTAACAGATTTAATAGTTATGTTTGTAAATATCTTTTTAAAACAGAATCATCATCCTTAGATTGAAATAAGCTGGTATGAGTTTTTTGCACTATACTAAAAATAGTAAATAATTTTTTTTATTCATGATTTATTTAAACACCACTCTACTTCAATAGGAATCAATTTCTCACTTAAGTATTCAGTCTTAGATTAGCAGGAGGAATACATTTTGGGTTAATGAATAAGGAAAAGAAAAGCTATCCTGGTACATCCTTTCCTGTTATACTACTAAGTAACATTACCCAGAGTTACCTCTTGAGTCTGAATCTGCCTTGTTGTCAGATGTGTTAAATCCTTGTACCACTTTGTTACTTTACATAAAACTGCTGCTGTAGACTCATGTCCTGACACTGCTTGATATAAATAATTTTTTTTTAAAAAGAAAAATTTTAGAATTTTAAATATCCCAGAAGACCTTTAATATTTCCCCTTAATTATCTTCTCTCCTGTCCACTTGGTTGCTAGTCCTTATTGCTGCCTCTGCCTTTTGCTCCTTGCAGAAGATGCCATTTAGTTTTCTGGTTGTGAGGCTGCTGAAGTATGACCTCTTACCAAGTCAGGAGAGGTCCTATCATTTATCTCTTTAGGACCTTTTAGCTCAAAGTGTAATTTCAGGCTTTCAAGAATTTTTACCTAAGAACAAAGTTGCGTGTTAGAGTTATCTTTTTATCACAAGGCTATAGTTTTATCGCAAGGCTATAGGTTTTATCATATCACCTGTATGAGAACACCAGCAGTGGATTTTATTAAATTAGCTCAGTACTTCGTTGGCTGCTTTTTAATGTGATGGAGGAAAAATCTTGGAAAATAGCGGGTCCTTGCATTCACAATACAACATTTCATATCCTGATGACTCTCATTAAGTGATCATCCCTTTTTTCACAGCTTTGTAGGCAGGTAATACTCCTTTAAGAAAATGCTAGGTGATTTTTATATCACAAATTAGTTCTTTTCCCTTTGTTGCAGTGTGTTTTGGGTTTTTTTATCTCAAATATTCACTTTCTGAGAATTTGTTACTTATTTTAAATGGGATTCCCTTTAGAATTAAATTGGGGTTTTCCTGCTGCTATCCACATATTGCTTTTTAATAAGAAATAATATTTCTATTTTCGTCGGTCTAATTGCTTAATGCAGGTAATTTCTACCTTTGGATTAGATATCTTTTTTCCTTTAATTCTCATGGAGCTGTGGCTCTTTTAGAGGTTTTTCAGATTCCTTTGTGGTTTATACACACTTTTTTTCCTTTTTCAGTTTCTGCAGAGCTCTGAGTAGACCCTGGACCCATGTGGCCTATAAAGGAGAGGGGAGCATCACTGTCTTAGTGTATCTGAGAGTTTCTTTAAGCTGTTTCCAGCTTCAGTTAGTCTATCAAGTGCTTCTACCTTTCTAGTTTTTTGTCAGTTCCTAGAAGAAGATTTGCGCCTTGGGTGCCATTGATTTTATTTTAGATGCAGAATCTCTAATATCTGTCTTTGTGACAGAAACTCGCCCATTCAATGTCAAGATTTTTGTTGGTGGTGGAGTTAGTTTTTGATATTAAGATAACCCTAGAGACTGTTCCAGTTACTCCCTTCAATGCCTAAAGGGAATATGGTGGGGGGGGGTGGCGGTTGGTTGGTTGGTTTTAGTTTCTTTTTAAAACAAGGAGATTCTTTATAGGAACAACATTCTTATACTTGGTCTCAGGGATCTCCAGAGACTTTTTGGTTGGGAGCCTCAGGTTTCCGAAGAACTAAACTGTGGATGGGGATACTCTTTGCTAAATACAGAACTATGTTATTCTTTCCTTCATTGCAGGGAGTGAAGAGGAAGATGACCAGTGGACCAAGGTAATCTCTCTGGGGCTTAGATCCTTTCACTGAATGGAACAACCTAGTTTAGCTCCAGATAAGTGAAATGACAGCTGATTTTTAAAGTAATTTTTTGTTATTGTAAAAGGCCACCGTAATACAACGTTACTATTCCCATGACATCACTTGAGTCCCAAGCATTTTAGAGAAGAGTGGATTGAAGGAAGGAAAAATACTCTTCCTTCTTCAGGAAGAAGTACTCTACTTTTACATTCTCTAAGAAACAGCAGAAACCAAGAAACCTGTTTCTGCTTCTTCTAGTTTTGCTGTGGACTCTCTGAGGAATGTGTTAAAATTTTCCCGTATCAAATTTTTAATTCTTTTGCAAGTTTCTCTGAGGAAAGTGTGTGTGCTCATCGACATTTCCTGGGCTATTCTTGTTTGAGATGTCTGCTTACACAAGTCAAGGAAAACAAGTGACCATTAGCCCTGACAGGTGATGGGTCGCATGCTGGTGGGAAGTCTTGTTCCAAGGCTCACCAGCCACAAATTCAGCAGTCATCCTGTCTTAATTCCTGTTCCTCAGTAAAAACTGCGAGATACATCAGTGTTAACACCAGGAGATGCACCAAAGGAGGGCTGTTTTGATCAGACCTCCTGTACATCAAGACAAGTTTCAGTGAGCTCACTCAGGGAGAAAATGAGGACTAGTCCCTGACCACATCTAATGCTGTTAGTTAAACAAGTGTGATCATCCCTGAATGAAAGGATGAAAATTGTTTTGCTTGAGGAAAAAAAATATTGAATTCAATTGTGTAATACTGCACACCAAATTGACTACAACACTCCCTACAGTTAAGTCTGTAGTTCAGCTGTATAACAGCTGTATTACAGTCCAAGGGAGAGTTTAAGAAGCCTTTTAAACAAGAAAAAACATAGTATGTTTGATATTGCTATGGTGCTCTTATATAAAATAAAAATATCATTAGATAGAACCTGAGATTCAGAAATTATTTTGTAGTTGGCTTCCTTCAGGAAAATATAAGGTAGTCCTGAGTCTGATCTAGTGCCAGTCCCTGTACTTACTGATTTTACAACAAAGAGGGGGAAAATATAAACAACTAAATTAAATACAGGTGATGAAATAGTAGATCAGGCTGATTCAGTCACTTAGAATTCAAAATTTATAACAATTGAATGACATGGCTGAGTCAAATAAAGCGAGAAATAAACATCAGGGCAACATAAATGAACACAATACATTTTTGAAACTTAATATGTTTTGGTGATATAAAGAAGAATATTAAATACATGTACTGAAGTTTTCTTTAATTCAACATTAAGTAAAGGATAAAGAGAAAAGAGAATAAAACATCTGTCAACTGATCTGATTCAGACTGAATTGAGGAAAAGAAGCATGCCTCCTTATAAAGGCAGTTCTACCTTGGGTCCTGTTATTCTTAGAGGACTGATCAGATGAGTAACTTATGGCTAAGTCATGATCTTTAGCCTTACTGACAAATTTCAGTAATTAAAAGAAAAAAAGCTTGACTCAGGACACAGGAAGTGTGAAAATGGCCAAAAGTCATCTTTACAGTAGATTAGAAATAGCATGTTGCTTTGACTAGGAATTTTTAGTCACTTCTCTTCCATCCCAGTATAAATGCTTGCATCTAAATCTATTGCTGTTTCAAAACCTGGATTTTCTCAGAGTAACTACTACTGGAAGATCTAGAAGAGACTGAATTACTCAGTTTTAAGTAAGGATCTCACTCCCACTTCTCTCTAGTAACCCAGTTTTAGTTCCTTGAATCTTTCCCTCCCCTCCACTGTTCATATCTGATCATCCTGTATTGTTAGGTACTAATGCCTGCCTTGGAGGAAAACTGCCCATCAGACTGTGGAAACTGTCCTCCTAAAGAAGTTCAGGACCTCCAAGGATAGGATTGGCAGCACACAGGAAATAGGCTGGGATAGGAGTAATTTCTCTGACTTGTAACAAACTGACCTGTGCAGGGGACCAAAGCCATGTGGCAATTTCAGCATCCATGAGTGAATGTGGTCTCTATCCTCTCAACACACAGGTGAGGTCTGGGTTAGGGACTTGGCAGTAGGGGCCTCAAGGAAAGCTGTGGCAGGTGAATGTGAAGCTCAGCAGTTGAAGTCCTGGTTTCTGGAGGTGGAAAGAGACGGGAAGAAGCAGACAGAATGGATGTTCAACTGTGGTTCAAAAAGACAAAAATATAGGGAGATAAATTCAAAGATGTGATGAGATAAGGGCTTGGGAGATTAAGGTTTGTAACTGAAAATCATCCTCAGATTGCCCTTGTCACTGATAATCTGTGACTCATTAGTACATATTCTTTTTTAAAAAACAAATCAAAACAGCAAGCACGGACTTTGTTTTTCCCCAGACCATCTACTGAACACCTTATTTTACCTTCGGAGATCTTGATGTATCACTTTTCTCTCAATACCTATCTTCTCTTTCTATCGAGGTGGAAATTCTTCACTCTTGTCCAAGGTTTTTCACAGAAAACATCATGAAAGAATAGATCTCTTGTTGCAGCTCTTCTTGTATTCGTGTATGCCCCAGAGGAGATTTGCAGTGGAGAAACTGAGCTTACAAAAAGACTCTGAATTAATGTCTTTCCTCAGAATTCAAGCAAAAAAAAATTCTTTAATAGAACTTAAAGTTGTTAGAGGGACAGAGTTTCTTTCGTCATTAGAAGACTACTTCTAACAAAGGATAATTTGCCAAATTAATGCTGTAGCTACTCACCTACTCTTTCAAATAATTATCCTTACAAATGATTATCAAGAAAATAAATTAGACTTTATTTCCTCTATGGGGAAGTCTGAAAGGAAGAGGGAATACTGGAAGTGTGACAGGGTAGGTACTTCAACCAGTCCTCTGTAGTTAGAACCATGATTTCACACAGGACTCAGCCTTACTCTCTGACAGTTTCACAAGACTGTTCACTCTTCCTAAAGTGGCCATCTGCTAGTTTTCCTGTTGTACGCTGTATGCCCGGTGTCTGTTTTGCTTTCTATGTAAAAGCTCATTTCAGGCTATGTTCATTTTTGCTTCTCTACTTTCAATATTAATCCAAGGATGGAATTTTAAAAGTTGCTTATTTTACTATTTAGAAAAGTTATGGGTAAGTGTGAAATATATTTCACTACTTGAATATCTGCATCTTTGCCATCTGAAGAGAACACTTTTGTTCAAAAAGAAATGCTTATGGCGGATTCTTAGAAGAAATATGGCTATAAAAGTGTAATCATATTTGGGCCCTTCAAGATTTTCTCTACCAGTGATTTTCTCATTACATTACGGAACTAGATAGAGGTGTAATATAATGCAGATATGACCTGTGTTTAAATGAGAAAACTTGAACTGGGCAACTTACCATATTCTATACCACAAACAATCTTGCAAAACTAGAACGTTCACTGAGCTAATTTTAGACAAGAACAAGACATATAAATTTTGAACATCCTAACACCCTTCCCCTTGGGATTTTTCAAGACTCCCTTGCCCTCCTGGGATACAACACAGCAGTTATTTGACCGTGCACACAATGGTTTCAGAGAAGAAATTAAGATTAACAGAATATTCAGAATGAAAGAAAAGCTTTCGTAAATCTAATGTAAACACTTGGCAAGGTTAAGACTATTTGAATAATTCTGTACTCTTGTAAAAGGCTTTATTGAGTGTTTAGTGGCAGAAAAACTACTTTTTTATGCAGGTGACTTCACTATAACACGTAAGAAAAAACTCGTCTAACAGAATGGCACATAAACCTTGATTTCTCAGTGATTACTCTTGCTTTTACACAAACATTCTATTGAATCAGTGGTTATCTAGATGGGTAAAACTGATGCACAAGGAAAGAATTATTAAAAAAAAAATCTGAACATTTACTCAAGGGAAATATATTGCCTAAGATATTTCTTGCCAAGCTTTATTTAGATCAGATCCTCTGCTAAAATAGAATAGCTCTCTAGGTTTTCTATTGGAAAACAACAAATTGATTTACCTTTGCTTAGTTTTTTTAACTTATTAAGAATATAAACTAAGGTGATCAGGCTGCAGGCACCTATTAAATACCATTTAGACGTTAAATGTTCATCACATTTGACGTCACTTTCATAGATGCTGTTCTGGTAGTTAGTAACTTACTCATTAGTTTTTAGAAAATTTACATGCCAAATTTTTGGGTTACTTGTATGTGTAATTACTACAGTAAAGAAGTCAGACAATGTAAAGAATCTCAGGAAGCTGAACAAGAAGGGCAAAGTTCTGCACTGAGGGATGAACAGCCCTATGCACGAATATATGCTGAAGGACACCCAGCTGGAAAGCGTCTTAGCAGAAAAGTACGTGGGATCCTGGTGGCCATCAAGTTGAACATTAAAGAGCAAGGGCCCTTGCAGAAAAGAAGACCAGTGTTACCCTGGGTTGCATTAGGCAAAATATTGCCAGAAGGTCAAAGGACATGATCGTTTCCCTCTGCTCAGCACTGGCAATGTTATATCTGGGATGCTAGGTCCAATATAAGAGGGCTCCCCAGTATAAGAGAGACATGGACATACTGGAGACACCCCAGCAAAGGACCATGAAGATACTGAAGGCACTGGAGTACCTTGCCTGTGACAAAAGGCTGAGGAAGCTGGGACTGTTCAGCCTGGAGAAGAAAAGGCTCAAGAAGACCTTATCAACGTATATAAATAAAGGAAGAGTGCAGTGGCACAATGAGGATGGAACCAGGGTCATTGCAGTCATGCCGGTGACAAGACTAGAGCCAGTGAGCACAAACTGTAATAAAGACAGTTCCCTCTAAACATCAGAATACACTTTTTTTATGGAGAGGGTGACCAAGCCCTGACACAAGTTGCCCAGAGAAGCTGTGGAGTCACTATCCTTGGCAATATTCAAACACGACTGGAAACAGTCCTGCTTGAGTAGGAAAGTTGAACTAGATGATCTCCAGAGGTCGCTTCCAGCCTCAACTGTTCTGGGATATTGTCACTACACATATAAGGTTACATGAAGTTACATGTGTACTCTCTGTATCTGTACAGGGGGTATTTGCATTTCTGTACAGCATATGCTGATGAACCCACAGCATTTTTCACAAAATACACTATAATGCACTGCAAAGACATTTTAACTTATAACTGGATGTAGTAAAACTTACTGTGACAATACAGATTGCATTATTTGAGGTGGGAGTTTACTGACAATTTTTCACTGCTATTTGAGGGGTTTTGTCTTGTGAAAATCTTGGGAATTCATAACAGGACCAGTATATTCATCCAGTTTTATCTCCTAGGAATAATATCAAGATGACTGGGAAATAATGTACTGGTCTGACAGAGACTGAGTACCTTGATATAGAGTTTGCATCCTCTGATGCAGCAAGATAAATTACTGAGATTTATTTCCACTTTAATGCTTTTTCATGATAGCACAAACAAGGTGACCATTGAAAATAAATAATTAACTAGATCAAACTGGTATTGACAAACTGCACTCCCTTTTGGCTGGATTAGATAAATTTTTGTACCTTTATCTTTCTCTGCTGGCTACATTACAGTTCAGTTCATGTATTTTACATTTGGGGAGGAGGAAGGAGGTGTACAAAATTGTTTCACTTGTTTGTAATATATACAAGATTTCTTGAAAGCAGGAAGAGCCTTTGCTGTCTACGGTAATATTTGTGTTACTATCTCAGTGTTACTATCTTCCTAAATGTTTAGCTGATTAGTGTATAAAATCAAATGCATAATTCAAATTTTTTAGCATAAAGTTTTCTGCTATTCATTATTCCTACATCACTTTTTTGTCCTCTAACTTGTGATACACTCATAACATCACTGAAGCTGTTTTATTTTTTGCTACAATTTTAGTACATTTAAGTGCAAATAGTGCATTTTAGTGCATATAAGCGAGGAGGGGAGGAAAATAAAAGAAGTGGACTTCAAAAGATAGTGCTGAAGTTAAGAAAACAAGAACTGAGAATTGGATAGACAAGTGAACAGGAAAGTGCATTTGAAATGTGGTATAATCAAAAGCAGACCCAGAAGTGCCAGAGTAACCAGCAGTCAGCAGGTGCCGCCTCTGTAGGGGACTGTGCTGTGGTTCCCAGGTTTGACTGCAGGAGAACCAGCAGAGCACGTACAGACCAGCAATCATGTTTAGTAACTCCATTGTTTATGACTCATCCGAGGGAGGCTGAGCAGTATCTGAAAGCAACCACAAAGTGAACATCTTAGAGTTGTAATAGGCGGGCTTGTGCCATTTCTCCTCTTTGTAACCGTCTGTCAGGAGTGTAGATTAACGTAAGGTTATTTCCTACTCTTGTTGCAGTCTTTTGCTATGATAATAAAGTATGAGAATTTGAATGTCTAGCATGTCCTTGGAGTACAGGAGCGTTTGACATTTTCTGTTTTAGTACCTAGCTCTGCCTTCCCCAGAAATGAGTGTGGCTATAAATGTTGATGAGTGGAATGAGTAGCCAACCAAAATTAAGAACATTGTAAAGGTCAAGGTAATTCTCCACTACCATTCTCAGTGTGCCATGTTCTAGCCACTAAACACTATCACAAAGTCCAAAATAAAAACGATGCGAGAACACAAAGACTTATGTGTAGAGTTTTGGTTTTGGTTTACTGGTTGTTTTTTTCTAAAAAAGATTGTGACAATAGTAACAAACAGAGGAAAAGCAAGAGTATTTATTTACAAGGCATGTATACTAAATGAATGGTCTTTGTGCCACAGAATAGCTTCCATCTTCTCTGCATCTGCAATGACTTTTGGAAAGAGAACATAACTGAATAAAGTCCATGGAAACAAAATCTGTAAGACCCAAGAATAATAAACCAAAACTGTTCTTCATAGTGTTTCATGTTAATATTGAGTGGTTTTTCTTGTTTGGGTTTTTTTTTCTTTGTTTTTTTTTAATCTCATGCACATCAAAATTTAAAATCAACAATCAACTGTAATGACATCATTCTGAAGAGAAATGGAAATATGACATTTGTCAATCCAGCCCAAAATCGTTGCAAAGAATTTATGCATGTTCTCATAAAACACAGCTGTGATATTGCAGTAATTTGAGCCAAAAACAAACTGTAATTTTAATGACAAAATGCTTCTGTTGTATAAAGTTTGCACAAAAACATGATTAGGTTTAGTATTTTGATCTCATCAAACTGGAGAAAACTGCCAGTCGACCCTGGACATATGCTTCTATTATTAAATCTAATCTATTTGCACAGCAGTTGCACATTTCTTAGTTCACTGAGCACTGCAAAAATATAGGCCCACATTTATTCGGAACAGATTCTGATACAAGAAGAAAAATTAATCCACACATTGGACTGGTGAAAGCCCTTGAGTAAAATGCATTTCATTACAAATAAAAAGCCCAGTGTAGAGAGGACACATCACTGCTGTTGCTCCTCTGACATTTTCTTGAACAGGAATTCGTGGCCACCATCTTTAGTGCGGCATGCTGTGCTCTCAGATTGCACAAAGAATAGGAAAATAAAGTCAGCCTATCTATCCTTTTCAATTAGATTGCCAGATCTTTTCTAAAATATCTGTGCCAAATTGATTTCCTTAAAGAAAAATAAGTAGATTTGATCAGAGTGTTAATGAAAATGGTGTCATGCTTAGTTGTGCTTACAAATAGTTTTGTTGGGTTTAATTTCAATCCAGAACTAAAACCTACTTATTTTTATTAAAAAAAGGAAACATAATTGCAGACTATATTGTCCTATTGAGGATAAAGTAAGTGGTTGGATGTGGCGGACACTTGTAATTTAAAAAATTCATATATATTTTGCTTTTTTTTTTACTTTTTTGAAATCATGCAGGTTCAGTTACAACTTTTATACCAAGGCAATCTTTATAGGGGCTTATTTTACTGAGTTATGTCAAAATTTCAGTGAAAGAATTAAAAAATGTTACAATGTTGTTAAAATAGATTTTATTCTGTTGAGGTTTGTTTTGCTATAAATAAAATATAATTCGTGTTTTCTATGTAACTTTCCTGTGAAAAAAAAAGAAGTGTTATCAAAATAGGTAACAGTTCTGGGTGAGAAAATAAACACAAAAGAAAGCCTAAATCCAACTTAACAGCAGATTGCTCTACCAGTCAGACATAAAAGAAAATATATTTTTAGATACAGCGTTTAATTTTGTGCTTCATTTTTCCTATGTTCTTCTCTTCTTCCTCTAACTGAAATGTACCTTGCTTTGGGGACAACTAGAGATCCTTTTCTTGGTTAACAGATGTCATTTTTGCCTCACAGATCACAGCTTCTGAAGGCAGACCCCAACTGACTGGTTAGTGACCAAAAAGCAACACAAATATTATTTGTCTCATTGGTTATTCATTGATTTTAGGATCTGCAGTGCCTTTAGATCTAGATTTATTTTTCATTAATTGAATATAATTTCTTAAATGGAATGATATTTAGAAAAAACTAGGATGAATCCTTAAATCATCATGAAGCTTTAGGTTTATCGCATTTCCCCTTGTTGCTCTAGAATTGGCCTGGAAACATATTTGTCTAGCATCTTAATACATCCCCACGCTGACGGAGTCCTTACCTTATACCATTAATATTCCTGATATTACCGAGCTGGATGGGTTTCTCTTCTACAAGATCCCTCAAGTAATTTGCAGAGGTGGAGGTTTTCAAGGGCATCTTTAGATGCCTTAAGAAAAGTGGAAACATAGGAACCTGCTATCAATCCTTCTTGAAATTTCCGTCTGCCCCACTGTCTTCTGGGAGATAACCCAAGCTCTGCCAGGAGGGTAGGGGTGACACAGAGCTAGTCTGGAATTTGTGCTTCCCCTAAAAATTGCTTTTTAATGAGCTTCAGAATTTTGATCCAGGGCTGGTGGCCCAGTGCCATGTAACCAGAAAAGGGAAGACACGGTTGTTCTGGTGCTTCCTGAAGGTCTCGGCCTGGACATCCCATAGTATCACACAGCACAGCTGGGTTTTGGGGTCATCAGAACTTAGCTGAGATCAGACTTACTACATTCCACTAAAAAGTTCTTCACAGTGATAGTGGTCAAAAACTGGAGAGACTGCACAAGGAGGCAGGAAATTTCCATCCTTGGAAATACCTAAAATTCGTGGCCAAGGCCCTGAGTAGCCTCATGCAATTTCAAAGCTCGCCCTGTACTGAGCAGGAGATCAAACTTGATGGTTTCCTAGAGTTCATCCAAACCTGTGTAAATCTGTGACTAGGGTCCTATAGACCCTTGAGCTCCAGAGAAATCTCAGAGGAATATGGAGGGGGAATTATACAGAAGGGGCCAGTGCTGATTCATCTGGCATTGCCTTGTATACCAAGATGAAGTAGTCTACGCCTGATAAAGGCTTCGGTATCTACTGATGCACAAGCTGCTATAAAGACATAAAAACATTATTCATTACTAGTGTTAGCTCAGTTTTCATTACCGAGCAATTGTCTGTTAATAGTTCTTTGTTTAACCTGCTCTTTTTTGGGAGTAATAATTGAAGAACTAAAAAAATTTAAGGGACTCAAGAATTTCATCCATAACAGGATTTCTGTTAGCTTCAGAAAGAATCTCACAGCAGCAGTTCTTCTTTCTCAATATTCTTTGATAAATACTGTACTAGACTCTTTTATACAAATCTCTTTATTTGCACTGAGCATGGAATGAATGTTTTTTGCTTAAGACAAGACAGGACTTTGCTGTAGTAGTGAAGGGGTCAAATTTCTTTTTTCTGAAAGGAGGACACATTATGACATAGATTTTTAATACATATTTTTCTTTTTACACCGTAACAATCTCAAATAAAACTAGAAGAAAATTTAAGAATATATATTTCTGGTATTTTCATGTAGCTCAGATATTCAAATATGGTAAGTATATTTCTGAAGTAAGTATATATAATTTTCTGCTTAAGATGCACAGAGGATCTGAAAGATAAGTATTCATAAATGGATTTTTCATTCTTTTATTTGAAATCCTGATAGGCTCCATTTTTTTTTTTAAAGTTTGCTAATGGCTTTTTGGGTGCTAAAAGAAAAATAAAATTCTAACTTTTAATATTATCCATACTTACTGAAGGTTGCCATAATCTGCAGTTTTTCTTCCTGGAATATGCTGTGCTTATCATAATAGCACAGTGATATTTAAGAATGTTATCCTTGCCAACTTGTGGTTGAGCCTAGCTAAAAATGATTTCTTTGTTTTGCTGACATGAAAGGAAAAGAGAGGAAGTTGCAAGAGTTTGGGGAAGAAGTGGTGGAGTCCGGAGAGGGAGGACGTGTTTCAATAACCTTTTTACCAGTTTAAGGGGACTTCCTTTGCCACTGTAATGTGTGCCCTACAAGGAGGTGGGGAGCAGTCTGATATGGATGTGTTGCTAAAATATGTGTCTAAAGCAGCCTGGAAAGATTGACTGCACGCTGGAAGAGGCGCACACTGCACAGAGAGGAAAGGCTCCCTTTACCCTCTGAGGAGGGTGCAGGAACTGAGGAGAAGGGGACCCTTTCTGGTATCCCTTTGCTTTAACTGCATCTTGCTGTCCATGAAAACACCAAATCACAGTATTTGTTTTATTGTCTCTCCCCTACAAAACTAGACACTGAGAATAGGAGTAATTTCATCTAATTAGTTGTC
This sequence comes from Rhagologus leucostigma, assembly GCA_013397725.1. Lineage (NCBI taxonomy): Eukaryota > Metazoa > Chordata > Aves > Passeriformes > Rhagologus > Rhagologus leucostigma. Next base: position 768,715 of record VZTD01005554.1, read on the forward strand.
TGAAAGTTCACATTTTAATCAGTTATTACTTACTATCCATGATTGAAAGAGCCTAGAGGAATAGAAGAGAGGGACCTCCATAGTGTAATTACTCCCATCCTCTGGAGACCAATTCAGACCACATAACACAAACATCTCTCTTAAAATGGGATGAATAGGTCTCCAGAGATGCCCTTATTTCTCTCCACTGATTGTAAAGGAAGCAGTAGACACCTAGCACTGATGAGAGTCACTGGATGCCTATACAGATTTAGGTAAAATGGATTTCCTTCTAATATTCTCATGTTACTGACACTTACAAGTAAAGTCAAGGTAATGAAATTAAACCCATATATTACTTAAATTTACGGGCACAGAAGAAACATTCTTTCCAGTGCTACTATTACAGGTAAGAACATGTGCTATAAAACTGTCCATCAAAAACACAAATAATGATAATAATTGTATAGGTAAAAATAACACAATTTAAAGTACAAGAGAGATTTGCGCTGATGTGAGATTCATGAGAGCTAAAGTTGTTTTATTTCTTTTTCTCAGGTCCCCTTTACTTAGCATTAAGTTTTTAGCAGAAATGATATCAAAAAGAGCAATAGGGATGATCAAATATTTGGAATAGCTTACATACTATAGGAGATCAGGATGACCAGTACCGTCCAACCTGAGGGAGAAATACGAAGGAGAATAAAATAATGACAAGTATGGAAAATTAGAAACTGAGAAATTGCACATTGAAATGTGTGTTGAAATGACTTGGAGGACTAGAGCAACATCATTAGGGAAAAAGTTTGAAACAGAAAAAGGGAATACCATTTAATACCATCTTATTTGAAACGGTAGACTTCTTTGCAGTGAGATGGTGGTGGTGACAGTAGTTTATGCAGACTCAGAAAGCATTTATTTTTATTGAAGTATATCAGATATAGTCTCTTCAACAAGAAGTCCGTGAATGGCTCATTGTCAAAAACTTTCATGATATTTCAGGCAACATATCACAGTATGGGTTTTCTGTTCATGTGTACTTTCCTACTAAGATCCTCTACAGACCCTCTAAAATATCCATAAAGAATTCTAGATCATCAACTGTACAGGCTCATGACATTTTAATTACAAACTTAGACTACCAGGTTAATTCACTGAAGCTGACATAACATTTTAAGGACAAATCTCACTCCTCTGGTATGAGGCATTTGACTGTGGCTGGCAATGAAAAATAATATCATTGTTTTCACTTTAATTTTGTTTATTTTCAAAACCATATACTCAGAAAAGTCTTCAGTTTCTTTCAAACCAGGCAACCTAGATATGTATGCTATGAGTACCTTCCGTTGTTGCTTTGTCATGAGTGTTTGCTCTTCCTTACTGTTTTATTTTTAATAAATATTGTCAGTTCGGCTCCCTGCCAACATGCTGTTAAAAACTCGATGTGACAACTATGCTACTAGCATGCTGGAAGCATGGTAACTGGGATATATTTAATGCCTGATTATAGCCCCATGACAGAAAAAACACGATTCTTTTCCAGTTTTCCAATATAGTATCAATATGGAAGAAAAAACATGGGAGACATTACTGCAATGGAATTGCACAACTTTTCACAACTTTTGTCTTAATGTTCCGCGGGTGCCATTGAAATCAAGCTTCCTTCAGCTTCAAACTATGCATTTGTAGTTCAATAATAGTATTTTTTTTATATTGCGTGATATGTGGAAGCACTAGCAATAGTGACAGATCACAATTATCGTCCAAAAAATTCCTTTGGGGCTACAACCAATGGATTTTATGCTATTTATTATGTTTGAGGTATGCGTCTTACCACTGTAACCACAGAAGGTGGCAATTTTCAGTTCAGCAATTCAGAAATGATTGGTTGTTTTTCTCGTGTGGTCATCTCTAAAGCCTTCAATCAATTTCACAAGCTTCGATTTTATGTGGATGGGGCTTGAATATTTTAACAAACTTGCTTTCATTTTAAAATTTCTTCCATTTTGATGCTGATGGACTTGGGGCATTCCAACTGCCCTCTCAAAGATTTTCTCATGAAAAGAATATTTCTATTGATCTTTAAACTATTGAAAAATGTTGGAATATCATAGGTAACACAGCAAAACACATCAGTAAATAAAATGCAAATATCTTCTATATCAAAATCTACAGCTTGGTCTGAAATAATCACTCTGAGTCCTCTTTACTGTGACTTGAGGGAAGTAGTCATGCCTGAGATTGGCTAACTGGCATCTAAATAAATGAGAGTTATTGACTGCAAAGATTCGCTACTTCTCTCGCTTTTCTCCAAAGAGACTCTCACATGGATTGGATTTTTCTTTTGTAGTCATTGAATATCTGGTGACACAAATCTCACTTTTAAAAATGCAACAGCTAAATCGAAATAACCAAACATTCAGATACAGGTGCTACTTTATCTGGTATGAGCACTACAGTGAGCGAGCATTTTGGTATAAGTCCCCTGAGCACTAGTAACAGATGCTTGCTGTACAACCAATCCTTTATTTGTGAAAGTGAAAACTCTTCTAGTCCTTCTTCCTAGCCTGGAACTCTCCCAAATCCTGGGTATCATTACCAGTAACACAGTTGACTTTGAAAGAATCTGTTCCTTGTCTGACTTACAGCAAGTGTTTTCTTCACTGACTGGAGACAGTTTTAGTGACTTAAAGGTTGATCTGTTTTGTTTTCTATATACACGAAAACTCCTAGAAAATGCTCAGTCCTTCCATAATGTTGAAGCATGGGGAGAAACCAGGAAGTCTCGCACATTTGCCTTGACCTTTCTGGTCGGGTAACTACACCTAGGATCACACTGACTGCTTCTGTAAGGTGTATGTTAACCTCTAAAATATTCCTGGGAATCCTTTGTCTTAACATTTTTTAGCATGATAATAATAAAAACAAATAGATTTTGTTTTTCGGATTGCTAAAAACCTCCCAACATTTTCTTCAGCATCAGTGCTGAATAAATCATTGTAATGTTCCCCCGAAGTGAATTGAAAATTAATTTACACAGTGAAGATGATCCTCCTAATAACAGGGTACATGGAATGGGGAAATTGGAAATCATTACCCAGCAAACATTATCTGCATTATTTTTGTAGCTGCTTTAGATTGTATTGTAATAGGAAATTAGGAGACTGACTGTGAAGAAGTTTAAGAGGGTCCCCTGAAGAGCTTCTGCTTTAAAATTGATTCTTTAAAAAAGCATTAAAAAGCTATTGGAATTGATTGCCTGCTAATATAAAGGAAAAACTCTTTGCCACCATTTGTGTTAAAAAAGAGCATCTTCATTCATGCATGTTATTAAAACTACTGGCCTGAAAGCCCCTGTAGAAAGATAAAAGATATGGATGGGATATTAAAACAGCAATCTTTACTTTATCTGGGATTTAAAGTTAATATGTGGCTTTTATTAATTCAGCAGGAACCATTAGTTAGTATGTCAAATAAGGGATTTACAATTAAAATACTATAGAATAGAGGTATCTTTAGTAAACAGTGAACAAGGAATTCTTCATTAATCTTCCAAGCATGAGGTATACCCCTGCAAAGAATAAATCCTGCATTTACAGTTTTCTTTATTGCCTAGTTTGCTATGCAGAAGCAATAAAAGTCAGAGCTGATAACACCCCTGATTATGTTCAGCTTCCACTGCTGTGGGGTAATGGTGAACCAGATCTTAGCCAGCCACCATATCTTGTTTCTAAAGACTCAGCTGAACGACCTTTGGAAGATGTTGCTGTATGTAAAGTGTTTGTAATATTTAAAAATTACATGGAAATATTATTTCCTTTCTTAACTTTGAACTACTCGGAGCTTTTCACGGTTTTCTGATTTCTAACACATTTGGAACGAATTTCCCTTGTCTCTTTTAATTTGGGATAACAGGAAACATTAAGGAGCAATGAACATTGAGGAGGAAAAATCTTGATAATGATCCTATTAGAAAAACAAATGGTATGAACTTTAAAGCAGCAATTTGCATGTGTGCATTCTTAAGTTTTGCTTTCATTTTAAAAGGGAAACAGATATTGTGTAAGAAGGAAGACCATCTTGGGAACTTTGTCCAACACAGCAATCAAGGTGAAGTCCCTTAGGTAAAGTTGCAAAGAAATGCAAGTTGATGAAATTATATTGATGAAACTATTGAAGATTCAGAGACCAAGGGAATGGAAAGAGAGAGAAAGCATAATAGCAGTCAATATGGAGATTAAAAAGAAATAGCCCTATCAGGAAAGTGACAAGCCAGACACATCAGAAGAGCATCCAGCTGGTAACAGCAGCCAGTGTTTATTTTTTTGGATTTCAAATGTCTGAAAATTAAAAAATAAAAAAAGTACCAAAACCCAGGGATGAATTAGGTTAAACGGAAAGGAAGTGTGATGCAAACTGAATAAGCATATTGCCTGCTACGTGGACATGATACAAGGACAGCTAATCTTTTTCCATCATTCTGTACTGTTATGATGGGAAGAACGATTAGTTTTTAACTTAGCCTAAGGACCAACACTAATTCTTGAACTGAGGAGACCAGGAGAGGAAAATGGAAAGGCTGTAAAGAATTAAAGGATTAAAGAATCTGTAAAACAAGGCAATATTCCTGCGGATCCCTGGTTCAAACTTTATGCGTATGACATCTGGGGCTTGGAAAACAAGATGCAATACAAACCTACAGGGATATTATCACACACTTCATAATTTAGTGGATAATTTAGATTGTTAGATAAATAGCAGGAACTTCTCTCTTCAAGAAAATTCTGGAATTTTGGTCTCTGGGTTTGTGAATCGGTCTAGAAAGTCCTTACATTTTGCATGAAATAGTACATACTGAAAATATTAAATTAATTTAATAAACAGTGATAGCAATGATTAACTCAATACGATGAATTTTACACATCACAACAAAATTGACTTTGCTGAAATGATAAATATTGATATTAAACCAGTGAAAAATCCATATGCTCTGTGAATCATTTTAATTTTTCACACCATGATTTCCTGGCAGAAAGTACAACTATGCCAATAAGTGTTCCACCACTTCCAGTAATTATATGAAAAAACCTATTTACAAAGAAGAAACATTAGTTCCTGAATGGCAAAAGCTATAGTAGAAATATCAAAAACATAAACATGTAATTCTGAGTATACTTAAAATAAAACTTCTTGAAAGTTTACCCTCAATTATCATTACATGTTTTTATTGATTGAAGGATTTAACTGCTTGTATCTACCATCAATAAACAAACTTTCACTTATAAGCAAACAGAGGTTACCTACAATCTTCACCTTATGGTGTATTTGTAATTCAGAAGTTTGGAGGATGATGAGGAGGATGATAATGAAGAAAAATCACCACAAGTCTTCTGAGAACAATCAAAGAGGAAAAGCCAGTTACAAATTTCCTAGGCAAATAAGATAAGAACCTTAAGATATCAGGTTTCTCAAAAAAATCCTTAATCTTCTCTTTTTTATGTTTAAAAGTCTGTTGTTAAAGATTTGATAATTTCAGTGTTGTGTTATCTACACGTGCTGGTTATAGCTGAGTTCAAACAATCCCTGCACAGAAAGACAGCTACATGCATAAGCTTTCGGATGGTAATGTGGGTTGTAGATTTACAGCATTTTTGCTATTTTCTAACAGCAGTCTGAGTGCTTGCTCTCACTCTGCAGTAAAAGTGAGACAGCTTATTCCTCACTGAAGAAGAAAACTACCTACATTTATCATGGCAAAAGTATAGGCAGTTATTGCAGAGTACCTGATATCATCAATTCAAACTATAACTTACACCTCATTAACCTGTTGAAAGACTGAGAGTCCTGTATGATAAGCACTGTACAAACACACAGGGATGAGTATCCTTTGTCAGACAGAACAAAGAAAACAAATGACTATCTGAATCACAGAAATCAGATGACGTGCTCAAGGACAAGATGTGAAGTCTCAGACCTAGGACTTGAATATTTATCTTTGAAATTCCAGTCATAAGACCATCCTTCCTAACCTCAGTAGTACAAATCCTCTCCTGCAAACCAAGTGTGCATTCAAAATATACCCATATTCTTTTAATTCAACACTTCCATTGTTCACTGAAGTCACATCCCTACCTAAATCTGAAAAAAGAAATGTTGGACAAGAACCCACTCAGTTTACTCACCAAAGGGCCACTGTAGCACCCTTGTGGGATGTTCTCTTGCTGTGCTGCTCAAAAAGATCCAAGAGCTTCTTTGTCAGATCCCAGAAGGACAACTTACCTGAGGGACTGCTTGGGAATGGGAAATTCATCTTTTCTTTAGGTTTTTTTGAGGGGCAGCGATCTTAAGCTGGGCTAATGCATACATATACAGCACGAGGTATTGCTCTACAGCATGCTGGAAAGAAATACCTCAAAATCCAAATAATTACACTTAAGAGCCCCTACATTAATGCATTACTTTTATGACAGAGATCTGTGATATTTTTCTCTTACGTCATAGACTATAACAGTGATTTTACAGATTTCTCCTCCATTTCCTGTGTTATATTATTCTTATAGCTTCTTTGACGTAGAGATGGATCTGGGTCTTCCAAAATTATGGCAAAAAGGCATCATTCTACTTTTCTCCTTTTCTATTTATTATGCTTAAACAGCAGTCCTAATAGCAACCTCTATTTTTATTGAAAACTGGCATGAAAGCATAATTTCAGACATATATTGGACATTCAACAGCAACTTCACTTTGGAATTACAAAGCAAATCAGCATCCTCTTGTAATTAAAATAATAACATAGTGCTGACTCCTGGCAGTTCTTAATGGCTATCTCTATTTTTCTCATTTTTTTCCCCTGCAGTTACCATAGTGAAGCTGTGGTCATATATACGATACACCTGGAAGCTTCAAATGTCCAGATGCCAAGCTTGTCTTTCCACTATTGGCATTCATTTATAAATCTAAAGTGATTTGAAGTGTGTATTGTGCCTAGAAAATATGTTCCAAGTGACAATTTTCAGAGAGCAGATACTTAGCAGCAATAATTAACCTCTTATTTGAAATTTATTTTGAGGTATCACAGGTATCATAATTAAAAGTATAAATGAATTATGGTACTGTATAAATTAAAAGTATAAATGAATTAAGGAATCTTTTTGTATTTGGAATTCATGAATGAAGGCTTTAGTAGTTAATGCTGAACATTTTGGTAAATCTTCAAACTGAGTTTTTCATACACCTCCCCTGGCAAGTGGTAAGGCCTCTGATCCCATCTCCACTGATGGTTAGTAGACAGAAATGGGCTAAAAGGTAATGAGATTTGCTTTTCTGGAGCACTCAATTCCATCTAAAAGTGCCAGAAGGTACCCTCCTGACATCTTTGCTAGACAGACTGTATCATTTTCCCCCCAGTTTCCTGCAAAACAAATTGAAGATCAAAGAGGTTAAACTACTTGCCCATGGATTCATACAAAAGCCTGGAGCACTGCCAGGATTAGAAGATGATCTTCCTCACTCCTACGCTCTGTTTTGCCATAAGACCATTCTACACTTGGTAAACATCAGACTTGTAACTCAGCCATGGAGAAAATACTGCAGTAAAGTGATTTGTGCTTTTCCATCTCACAGTATGATCAAGGAAGCTCTTGAGCCAAAGAAATGACAGTATTTAATAAGGAAGGGATGCAAATCTTGAATGTTTCTGAAGTTCTTCAGCGCCCTGGGACTATCAAGTACTGCTCATTTATAGATCATATAAAATTATGTATGTTGGATGATTAAATAATTGAAGAATTCATAAACTCCAGCAGTAGGGCTCACAGTGTTTAAAATGGCCATCAAAGTCTATGCCTGAATTATTGCAAAATGGAAACATTAAGTCTAAAAATATTAGTGTCTTTGCTGTATTTCTTTTTCTCTGGCCTCCTAGTCTCTGATATTTCCCTTTAATAAGTCAAAATATTTTTGTTAATTCACTCTGTTATTTAAATTATATATTTCCCCCTGTAAACTATGACATTGCATCTCTCTCCTTGTCAAGGTAGAAAGAGGCTGTGCATATCCTCTCCCTCAAATGGCATGAGGAAATTGTTTTGCATTGCTTGGGTATTTTTTAATGTGCTATCTAAACTAATATCAAGATCCAAGAGTACACAGCATATATACAGTATGCTCCAGATTTTCCAGACTGCAGTAAAATCAAACATATGCTCTAAAAAGGAAAAGCCACAGTCATTCTTTTCTTTAGAAAGTCAATATTTTATGGGAAATGAGATGCTGAGAAATGCATTTCACAAATTCAACTTATTTCCCCATTTTTTTTTATATGTTTTATCTGAATCACAATGAAAGCTAATCTGGATCATAGTTCTGTACTGCCCTTTATCTTTCTCTGTGTGAATTCAAAGAAAAGAATGGTAATGAGACACTGAACTTTAAAATCTGAAGATGCTAATAATTAAGAAAAACCACTAAAAAATATATCATTAAATTTTAGCAATTTGAGTCTACAAATAATGTTTAAGAACGTGAATATTGCATGTTTTAATTTAAAGTTCAATTTAAAGAATCTTGGTTGTTTTCCAGTGACTTCCTTTGCCAGTGGTGTCCTAGGTTACAATATAAGATGTAACCAAAAGTATGTATTCTATTATCATCTCCAAAAGCTGTTAAAACAGGTGGGGCTGTGCTCATTATCCCCTACCATGACTCATCCTTGATAACTCCCTCCGGGAGCTATCTCTGTTTAATGGGCAATCAAGGACCCACCACATGACTCATAGAATTATATCACCCCATTGTGAGATGCTCCGCCCAGGGGGAAGAAGCAAGCATTCCCATGTGGATATAATCTGGGTTTTGGAACAGCACAGGCAGTCTTTTCCACGGGATTCCCAGAGGAAGACTAGACCTTTCTACAGAGCTGCTGCTTTAGCAGAACCATCACTCCAGGAGGACTGCAGCCACCATTTAATTGGACTGCTACCAACCCCTGACCGTTAGGGGGTCAGGTTGTACCCTGACTCTGTCAGTGGGTTGTCTTTTGTACTATTGCATTTATTTTATTTTTTTCCTATTAAGTTGTATTTCTAACTTAGAGTCTCTTGCTAGTTTGCTTTCAAACTAGAACAAGTGGTTATTGTGATTTACTGCAGCTGAATGCTGTGAGAGAAGTACTAAACCACAAACTGGGAACTTAATCTAGATGCATACTCCCAGGCGTTCTGTTTCACTTAGTCATCATTTTCGGTCATGGAGTAAAAATTACGAAGTATAGTGGAGAAGATATTTTTTTTTCAGGCAAATAATGACCTACTCATCAGCTCTTAATAATATGTAAGTATTCAGAAAGGAATTAAAGGTTTTAAAATAACTCTAGCTGGGGGCACAAAAGAATTAAAGGCATAAAGTGTCACAAAACATGGCAGAACCTTACCAAACAGATTATGTTAAACTGATTTGGTAATTTGCCTTGAAAATGCAAGGCATTTCTCTGAGATGTTCTTTTAAGCATTTTACATGGTGCTTTGGGAGAACAAATTGGTTAATGTGGAGAAGTTAAGGACTAGTATAGAAGTTAGACAAAAAGTAAAGGAAAGGGAGAAAATAGTTGAAGATACTGAAGGAATCTTACCAGCAACAAATCAGTTCTGGGAACTACAGGTTTTTTTCAGCGACCTTGTTGCAAAAAGATAGCTTTTTTTAATGGAATTTACAGATGTCATGACGTTGGAAAAACATCCCCAGTAAAAAAGAGGTTTGGAAGACCTGATGACCTTAGAGACTTGCATAATAGTAATGAGATAAAAATTCAATCAAGCAAAGGGCAATGTCATACACTTAAGGGCTAATATTAAGAACTTATGTTATGAGCTCAAAATATTAGAAAAAGAGAGGATCTGCATTTCCAAGTAATGCCTATGAACCATAGTGATATTCTTAAAAAGGCAAAGGTAATTCATACTTGTATCAGATGAGGTATTTCCAGAAGGAGCCATGGCAATTTAGCAGCTTTACACAAGGTACTGCTGGCTGCTTTTGGAGAATTTTGCAATATTTAGGACCATTCAGCGAAGAACAGGGGAAGAAAATGGCTCTTGTAGTATCAGAGAATCATGAGTCTTAGAAGAAGAGTAAAACTGGGTTTGGTTTGGGTAATCTAATAAAACAGAGGCTTAATGATATTGAATTACTATCTGTAAATACACAGACAGGGAAACACCAGGGCAGGATAGGATCTGTTTAGACTAAAGGACAGCACTGGCACAAGATCAAATGGATGGAAACTGGCCATAAATTTCTAGTGTGGAAATCAGAAGAAGGTTTCTAGCCATTAGGAAAAAGATATTCCATGTAATATATTTTCAGTAGACTTTTTGCCTGCCACACTCCATAGGTTTATAGAAGGGATTACAAAGAACAAATCTGCAGCAGCAGAGACTTGGACCCAAAGATCCAGGAGTTTCCATACTATGTTAAATGCTCTTTCCTTTCTTACTTAATAAAGAATACCTGCTGCACATGAAATGTCATGCCACAAACCAAAATAAATTGAATCTCTGTCTTTGCTGGTTAGTGGGTCAAACTGTGAGGTGGAGGAGCTAAATGGAAAACAAATGTTTTGCAAAAAGGTGAAGATGCCCAGCTGCAAAATGCAGCTGAATGAGTTAAGTTCCCTCTTAATTAAAGAGATTGTGCAGAAAGGCAGATCCTGTAGTATAACCTGTTTAAAAAATATCCAATGATGTAAAGTTCCTACATGGCTCCTTTGAAGTTTACTGGAGAGTTGTGCCAGCCTGAAAAAGGAGCTGCCTGAACCTTTAGACCATTATTTATTTATTTGTACTTGGATTTATGTCAAAGCAAGACAGGAAGAAACACGAAACTTTTTACTGTAATGAACCTTGGCGTTTGACTTCCATTATAAACAATGTGAATTAAAAATGCCTGGAGGCACTATACCTTGTGCATCTGGCATTTCTACAGCAGATTACCAGCACTCTTACTGACCTTGGCAGCTCTGCAGGGGACACACTGTATATTCATTGAGCTAAGTCGATTTAAAAAAATCTCTTGTCTGTGCACATCCATACCAGGGTGAAGCTCAACTTCTCTCCATCATTGTGTCAAAGGGATTCATGTGAACTTCATCATGCTTTCAGCAAAGCACATTTGTGAAGGTGTGAAATCAGATGGTGAGTGTATTTAAAAACCCACTGTTCCAAGCCTCTTAAGCTCTTACACGTGTGTAACCCCACTGAGTTCAGTGCAAAAATATTTTATTTGTTACATACATTCGAGGGCCTACCAGATCAGAGGATATAAACATTAAGGGCCGAGACTTCCCTAGACTCTTTTGCGATTGTGTGGAATAGCTGTACACAAGAAGCTTTCTACTTACATGTTCTGTGTAAAAGTCATCTCTAGCACTTCAAAGAAATAAAGTTTTAAAAGCAGGCCATTGCCATCAGACTTGCTGGATAGTAATCAAAAGCTGACTGACATCAAAGGTTTGGGAGAACAGATGTAGCACTCAAAAGCAAACAGAGACTGTGCTCACTTTCTTTGCTCATCATTTCACTGCACCTTTAGGAACCAAGTCTCCAAAAATTTCTAGCATACTAGGCATGTTTGGGCCATCCAATCTCAGAAATACTTTAAAACCAGAATCTGGGTTTTCCTGCAGTGCGCTGCTTTACTTGAAGTTATGATAGCGGTAGCTGTAGAAATTCCTACTCTCAATTTCCTTTACTGTTAAGTTCTACTTATAAGAAGTCTTCAAATAATAAAAATGCTAAGAATGAAAATTAGATCTACTGGCAATCTATTTTGTGCGTGTTTACTTCCAGCAAAGTTTTAATATGGAAAATTAGTGGGTGCCTAGAATCCAAACCCTTTGGATTACTGAGAACTAAAACACTTATTTCTGAGAAATAACAGAGCCAAAATTATGAATATTGTTCTAAATATGAATTAATTTATTTATGACCAATACATATTACATACAGACCTATTAATATGTATGTTTGCCATTATACGTATATTAACCTTCAAAGCCCCTCAGAAGATGTTTTTATCTATCAAAATATGTTATTTAAACATAATGGAGTCTATAACAGTTCTTTTGAATGTAGCATTTACCATTCTAAAAACATATCTGGTAACTGTACATACTGAATTTCTGAAAAGCTTTATTTCATGAACTTAAAGAATAGAAGAATCTTTTCTTTCATTGAATAATGCAGTAGTCCAAAGTTCATGCTAAGTCAGATATAACTATCTAAAATGGGTTCTAAGAATTGCTAAAAGAATTATATATCCACATTTTGAAGTAGTGGGCTAGCTGAAGAATGTACACACTTTCTGAGAAGTGTTTACCAAACAATTATTCTTACTTTTTTCTAATTTTTTTCAAAATTTGTCATAGATATTTTATTACAAGCAGAAATAACCAAACCCAACATGCTGTAGCTTTAATCTTGCAGTAGAAAAATACAAACTAACCTCTCTTCCAGTCTCAAGAATGCTAACAAGAGAAAAAATGAGAAAATGTTGGCTTTTCATTTACAACATCATTTTCAGCAGGCAAAAGCATTGATCAAAATATTCCCTAAAACTAATTAACCAATTGAAATTAATAACAGCCCTTGGTATTTCACTTATTTAAGCGTGCTTTGTTCATTTGACATGTTTAATTTTGGCTGCCAAGCACAAAATGAACTTCCTAGTCATTTAATTACCTGGAATTATGAGCATCTTTCTGAGAGAGAATGCCAGTCAGGGCAGAATGTTTGGCTTTTGTTCCAGAGTTTTTACGTTGCTGATATGGCACAAAGCTGACCCACTTGCTTCAGTTCCCAGTCCTCTGCCTTTCTAAGAAATATTCTTGAGGGAAGAAATATAGGAGCAAAATGAGGATGGGAAAAGGTAGAATGCCATGTGCAATGACCCATTGGATCCTTGTCCATGAGGAGTGTGTGCAACATTGTAAATTAGAGTATCCTAAAAATAATCTTAAATTAGGGAGCAGATTTTCTTCACTAAACGTAAAATCATAATCAAATGTAAAATCACTAATTGTAAAATCATAGGGAAATGGCTGAGAGGCATCCTTCCCCTAGAATTTTCTTCAGGTACTTTGAAAGAATTAATTCTCTGCTGACACTAGTATAAGCATTCAAAATATCAGATTTCCCATATATTTAAAAGCATAAGAAAATGAATGCCTCTTTAAAAAAAAAAATCTTTATTATTTAATGACAACAAGTGTAGGATTATTTGAAGAAAAGGTATATTTCAGTTCTCCCTTTGGAGTAATATTTTCTGCTAAGTTAACAGGACAAATAGTCTTCTATTTTTCTACTAGAACCAGGCCTGTCATCCTTATTGACGTGAAGGGATTAGAGACTGGGTAGGGGGGTATTGTAGAGCACAGCAATGTCAATTGGCATGTATGTTAACACTTAAAGAGCCTACAGAAGAGACGAGGTATTCTTTGCTGTACTGGTGTTCTTTCTGCGCTGCAACAGCTCCTTCAGGTCACACAGTGAGGCAGCATCCTGTATAAAATGCAGGGACGAACAAGGAGGCATTGTTTCCCTCTATCTTGTTTTTTCAAATACAATGTTAGTTCTTGGAAGTAAATTTATACAGTTTCATTTATCTCTCCAACATAAGAAATTTCGAGAGATACTTATTCATTTTTCCTACATATTTCTGAGTGTATTCACTCTAGGTGCTCTGAACTTGCATGCTTTTGCGAGTTCAGAGTGCCTGTCTCGTGCAACTTGATATGTAATTAATCATACTGGAGTAAGATTATATGTTTAACACTTTGTATTTTGAAAAAATCACACTCTCCAGAGGCTGCTGCATTTTCAGTGTAGCAATGTATATAAGGAACTTTCCATCAGCAAACATGTTTGAGCAGATATAAATTGCTTTACAGCATTTCACTGGCTTCAGAATACAGAAAAAAAACCCCAGGCAAATGACAAAGAAACCTACAAATTTTTTTACAGTAATGAAATAGAATAACTTTATAGATGTTATTGAGAGGTAAAAAAAATTAATGAATGAGTGCTAAAATATATTCATGGTTAAGCTCTGATTTAGTTTAGGATGGTTGATATGTGGTATACATTCACAGCAGGAATGAAAGAGAAAATCTAATGAATATTAGCAGGAAAAAATCAGCAAGTGAAACCCTTGAAGATGATTTCTTTTTTTCTGCAGAAAATCCAAGCACCAGGTACTGCTCAGAGGAAGTTCTGCAGCAAATCAGGGTGAAGATATCCTTCAATGCTTTGTCACAGCAGACACTCTGCATGGGATGCATCTGAACAAAAAGGCTTCTAGTCCCACAGAAAAATAGGCATTTCTGTGCTGAAAGTCCTATCTTTTTGAACTAAAAATCTACATTTGGTCAGATGAATCATGCAGTAAAAATGCCTATCTCTCTCCACTGTACTGCTCTCTTCCAGAGTTTATGCAGATGTTCTTGCTGTACTTTCTGAGGTTTAGGTGATAAGAATCCCATCCTAGCTACCACCTCAGCTTTAGTGGCTGAGCACATCTGCAGCTGCTTACAATGCCTCCTTACCCCGATAGTAATCCAGCTCTATGTTCTTGGGCCGCTGTGCACAAAAAACCCTCTCTGATGACCAGCCTGAGCCCATGGGTACTGTAGCTGTCCCAGCCTGTGTTGTCAAGTAAATTCTGTAAGACTCAACAAGTCCATATGGGTAGAGTACTTACTGACTAGACAATTGTACGTTATTTACAGTATAGAAGAATATGAAAAATTACAAGTTAAGACCTTAAGGAAAAACAGAAAGGAAAATTCAGTAAAAAAAATAAAACTACATCTGAAACAGTCAGAAAATGCTTCAGCCAGGTCCATAGCAAATAACAGAAAGCTGCAGTGTAAAGTGAAAAGCTATAAATAATTTTGATGATTTACGTAAACCACAGACCTTCTGTTTTGTACTCTGAGGAGAAATACTCACGAGGCTGACGTGTACAATCCTTCTATGGGTGCCCTGAGCTTTCATGGGTGACCATTTCTCCATAGGTATTAACTACACTTCTCATATTCTCCTTTGAACTTGGTGTTCAAGAGGATACTACTCTGCTTGTTTTTTAAATTATTTTTCACATACTTCACTCTATCTTCTTCCTCTCTCATTCCTCACAGAAATTGATAAAAATGATAAATTGACCTCTTTCTTTGACTCAAATACAGGAACTTCTTGATACTGCTGATGCAGCCCTTTGTCTTCTCCCCTGTTTTTAGTTCCACTTGCACTATGGACACTAATTGAGATGGAAGAGCACAGCTGTTCATTAAAACACAATGTGTACAACAACTTAGTCTCCTAAAGGAGTCATTCCTTCAATCTGTTTCAATATGTATTCCTCTGTATGTATTTATAAAAGAAAAAAAAAGAAAAAGAAAAAAAAGAAAAAAAAGAAAAAAAAGACCACATGTCTAAGGGTACTAAATTTTGCTAGGGAAAGGATATTAATTTATAATTTCCATCCAGTAATTTCTATCAAAATTACACTGGAAGGTACTCTCCTAGACAACAATTCAGAGAGAAATTTACAGCAAGAGAAATATACAATAGCTGCAAGTAGTTTATAAATCAAACATGCTTTTTTGCTGGAGCAAAAGTATCTCCTGGGGAATGTCCTGCATTGGCAGCACCAGCCGAGTATGTTGTCTTCAGCAGCAACCCAAAGCAGAGGGGCAGTGAGAACTAGTAACCATTATTTCTCCCAACTAATTCCCCAGACTTCAACACTTTCAACTCAGGCCATTTCCTGAACCATGGAGAGACTTTGTGTGTTTAGTAGCCTCCCATGGATATTTCTTCAAATTTATCCAGTGTCACTTGAAACCATGCATCTGCAACGTCTTTTGGTGAGGAGCTTGTCAGGTCTGCTACCTAAAAATCAAGAAACTGTGCATGCACAATTTGTGAGGTAGAATCAGGACAGAATAGTAAGACAAAGTTAACTAAGAGCCATCCATCTTTAATTCTCATAGTATAGACCGAGAAAAAATATTGATGTTTTTACGAATCTGTTGCATTTTCAGATACAACCTATTTATGAAATATTTCTTTATCCTGCAGCAGTATATAGATTGCTAAAAGTTTTCTGCTTCTCTCTCCAAATGGCTCCTTTGCATTACTAGTAATGGTCATTCTGTAAAGTTTTGTCTCTTTTTGTATAGATGTAATTATTTTATGTTAGACTTGATGTCATTTGTCCAGGAATTTACAAAACTACCACTGCTGTGACACTTCTCAGTTTGTTTGCTCAGTTTTTCGAGAACAACATAAGTGAAACTTTAATTTTGCGCCATCCCAATAAACTACTACCCCTATCCTTTCTCAAGACTTTTCCATTGAGAGTATTTCTTTTCCTTTGAAGAGCAACTAAATTGTATTTTAACAGTTTGTAAGCTGCATGAGGGGCAACCTACCAAATCAAAGTTTTAGGCCTGAACAGTATCTTTTTAGGTCAGCTTTGCTATTTGCTCTGATCTTTTTTCATTTTGAATCCTTTTACTTGCAAGAGAATCTACAGCTTATAAATCATTCTTCAGAAATATCCACAGCAGTATCTAACAGAAAAGTAGAGAGCTTTGTGATTGAATCTTAAAAGGAAACATTTTCAGAGGGATACTATAAGAGCTAGTAGAAGAAATGATGAATCACTTCAAATTAATTTTTTAAGAAGAATAACTTAAGAAAGATTTTTTTCAGAAGTGGTGAAAGCATAGTGCTCTAATTTCCTGAATAAGTTGTAAATTGTCAACAGCTTTCACTTTAATAAATATTATTTTTCCTCACATGAAGTTTATTTTAAGTCTAAGATGCCTGAGCTTCAAGGACTAACGATATAGATAGTGTGAGGAAGAACACAGAGACAGTGTCTTTGCATCTTAATTATAGCAGCCCTATTCTTTCCAGCACTGAACCAAGCTACACCCAGAGGATGGGGAGATAAATGTGGGAGCTGTAAGCTTGACGTCTAATATCTGCTACTGAAGATTTGGGATTTGATTTAGTGCCTCTATTGGAAGGTTTGAAAAAAACAGGTCTTCCATCTTCTTTTAATAAATTCATTTTCAGACCTGCAATTTACCTTTTTGGCACTTTTACGATTCAGAACAATGGGCCTTTTTTTAGTTGTGCAATTTTTTTGGCTGTTTCTGTTTTTTCTTACATTTATAAACAGAAAAACAGTGTTCAGAAATTTGTGGAATAGGGAAGCAGGAGACATTCATAGATCCCTAGCTGGAGAAACTTTGCCATGATTCCTGAGCACAAAAAGGCTGGGAGACTATTTGTCAGTTTTTATCAGTGATAAAACCATACTTGAAAATTACCAGATCACATTGTATGAGCACCGTATACACCTGCTATGCTGGAATTTCTGAAAAGTAACAAATTCTGAGGTGACATAATATAAATAACTCCTAGCACAAGGGAAAAGATATTTTCTCCAAGAAAGAAAAGAATCCTACGATAATATGACTTTGCTTTTATTTCCTATTAATCTTAAAATAAAAGGACACCAGGGCAGGAAGGGAAGGAGTGGGCAGGAGGTGCTTAAGAGGACATATACAAGCTCTGAAGTCTAGTGGTCTTGATGAATCTGAGACCTGAAAAACTCAGGGCACCAGGGGTAAGCCAAATTTGTAGAAGGCCAACACGCACATGAACAACAGGTTCTGTGATGACAGACCACGTGAAAAAGTGTGATGGCTGCTGTGGACAAAAACAAGAGGACTGCATGTTCACCACCTCTTAGGGGACTTTCTGAGCTTGTACCAAGAGACCACCGGTGCATCAGGGTGACCTTCTACTTCTCTTGGCTTCATTTCTCAGTTGGCCTCCTTATTCTACCTTCCACTAGGTAACTATGAGTGACTGTGAACTGCATGACGAAACAAGTAAATATACCATGCAAACAGCCACCTGGTATCAAAAAACAGCAAGATTGTTTTAATAGCAAAAACTTAGTAAACAATAGATGTTCCAATAAATCTTGGTTATAATCTGTCCCTCTGTCTCATGAATTTGTTGGGGAAAAAGGAGGTGACAAGAGCAGCCAAACCCCTCTGCATACATGCACTGCATCCTTCCTGGTGGGTGGTTATGAGTAACACATATACTGTAACTGCACATTCCTAAAGAAATGTACAATTTAACTCAGAAAATTAACAAGAGTGACACAGCTGTTGGGTCAAATGCAGCAGTTTCTCTATTGTATTGACAAACCTGGATGTCTTGAACACCTGGATCAACCAGTTTTTAAATAAATTTTTAATTCCTTTTAAATAATCTATAAAGGAGGAAGAAGATAATCTGTATCCTATACAGATATAGATAGAATCATGCAATCTGTCTTCTGTCGACCAAAGGAAAATAAACTGCCAAGACTGATGCAGTGATTCACTTGCTCTGTATCACCATAAAACTAAAATAACATCCTAGTAAATCAGTCCTGCTATCTATGCAAATCACAGTGGATATTCCGTACTCCAAGTTCCATTTATTTGGTAGGAAGCAGCTACTGGGAATGTCCCTTGATCAGAAACCAACCCCAGTTCTACAGTGCTTCCAGTCCTTGCTTGCACATAGATCTAGACAGGGTCCCAGGGTGTGACGTGTGTCCACGTACAGATACCTGCTCTGACTTCACTCTTTCCTGCCATTAGTACTGCAGATAGGATGAGCAGGGTGATAGTATGATAGATGCCTACAGGCTCTTTCTTTAGGGAAAACATCTTCCATGTGTGAGGACCAGTAACAGTAACCATAACTGTTGTATGACCTTATTCAGGTTGCTTGTGGGCCAATATAAAGAATGTGGTTTTAGGTATATTATATCTTTATTTTCACTTAGATCCTTTTCTGCAGATTTTATGAGGAATTTTGGAATGATGCTGTGCTAAGCATTTATTTAAGAAATTAAATGACAGCATTATTCGTACAATAAAACATTCGTCTTCAATTGCTTCAAATTTCCACAAGAGTTTACTACATTAAGGGAAGCACAACTGCTTTTATATTTCCATTAAATTTTGTTGATTCGTAGTAAGAATCAGGGTTATATTCTTGTTCTTTTGATTCTTGCCATCAACATCCTTTTCAATAAACGAAAGTCCCATAGGGCATCTTTGCCCTTCCTTTTTACGCATTTGTCTAAATCCAGTAAGAATGGAAAAAACACTTAGGCTTTTAAAAGAAAAAAACCCACAAAAATAAAATGAAAAAAAAAATCCCACCAAAACACCTCACTCCAAACAGTATCATTAGGACAATTAAGGATTTAGCCTCCACTCAGCATGCATACATTACTCTGATTAACGTTATCAGGAAATACAGGCTCACAGACTGGAGAATAGGTCTCTTAGCTCAGAAGAGAGCATTACTCTTGTATCTGAATGTGTCCTTTTAAAAAATGACCCTTAAGTTTATCCCACAGCAACTATTTTCCCTTTTACTGCATATTTGAAACTATTTTAGTTTGGAGTGCTGTCAGGAAACTAAAATCTTGTTATAGAATTCCCCACAGAGTTTGAACCACATGTTTAAAGAAGCACTTGATATTAATTGCAAGATATGTGGAAATAAATTCTGTGATACCCATGTGGACCATCTCACAGATGGCAAGAGGCCTATACGGATGAAACAGGGAACAGAGTCCATCCAATTTATTCTCCTTAATGCAATACCATACAAGAGTGTTTTTTGAGAGAGAAAAAAGAAAAGGAAGAGGAATTGGAAGCTCATTTTGTCCCCTTGTTTTTTAAATGTCATTATGGCTAATGGTCTATGGATAATTTCCAGGTCTATATTCTGCAGTAACAATAACAAAAATGGAAACTTCTATATGCAGATATGGGCTCTAGTTAAGAAAAAAACAAACAAATAAACAGCTCAAACGAAACCTCGCAGAAGCTTTACAGAATCTTACTTTTGTTCCAGTTTTCCACATTGTATATGGGAGGAAGCCCATTTTAGCAAGCCATTTGCTGAAACAATCTCAAAATCTATTTCATTAACTCATGTTCCTCATATCAGCTGACAAGGAAAATATTCAAGGTTTTGCCTTCTCAGCTCTTTTGATGGGCAAAATATTATACCTCCCTCACAGATGTGCCATCATGCAGAGCTGCTTTCAAAACAAGCTTAAAGAAATGCTGGACTAGCAATTAAATTCAGTCACTCTGTTTAGCTAAGAGAACCTGAACCACAATGTCTTTTCCAGTAGAATTCAGATTTGTTTCTAACTTACTGTATAAATAATTTGAAGGCCATCAAGTCATTTCCACCTATGTATACTAGAGATTGTCCATTGATTGGATACCAAATGCTGTAATTCACTTGTGTATATACAGTTCAATATCTCTTGTATTCCTCTGTGTGAAGTCTCTTATCTCTTTACTTAAAAATAGATGTGTTTAATCCTGGTAGAACGTGCTTCTTCTGGAAAGTTTACTGAGAATGCAAAGTAATTAAATAGCTGGTGTGCGGCCTAAGAAGGTTAATGCTCTTCATTATTCTTACAGAAAAAAAATCGACTTAGGTCAACTGGAGTGTTTTAGTTGGCTTCACAGACTTTTATGGCTAAAATGAATCATTAAAGCTTCTACTCTGAATGCCTTCATATTACATTTCATCCAATTAGCTTTCAAGTGTGTTCACTAACCTGTTTTGGCTAAAGCTTATCTTTCAAAAAGGTGTCTAACCTTGATTTTATAACCTTAGAAGTTGAAGGACTAGTTGCATCGATACCTGTGTTGTTTCAGAGATTAAAATCTGTGAGAAGATGACATTTGCAAACTTATGCTTTTCAAGCACTTGAATTCCCTCGATTTATGTTTCTAGAAACTATCATTGATAAGTTTTAGCCTTTTACCATCCATTATCTTCCTCAGAAACTTATTCATGGGAACACATAATTTCTCAGTTCTCCTTTATACAAACCAAACATCTTTCTCTGTCTTCATAAATCTTCAGCTAATTCTAGTTAATTAGAAGCTACCTCAAACTGGTTTCTATAGTTTAGAATCATGTCTGTATAAGACACAAAATATCTAATTCTTTTTCTTCCACGGTTTTTAACATAGCTTTAGAAACCAGGGTAAAAGAGCGGATTGCAGCTGACAGTCACATTCAGATGTAGAATTACCTAAATGTATTCTAGATATGAGTCAATCTTTCCTAATCTCTAAATGTAAAATTAATTTTGCTCTTTTACTATACCACCACACAGGACAGTTTCTTGTCCACTATAACCACCTCTTGGAGCTGTTACTTTCCAGAGATGCAGCACCTCATTCTGTACTAACAGTGACATACTTCAGTTTTAGACATATAATTTAGACCTATGCAAATATGATTCTGACTTATGTTACTTATCATTTCAAGCTTTTTCTACAGATCTTCAGCTGTGTCTCTCCTTCATTTAATAATGAACTCCTGCACTGGGTGCTAGCAAGGCACTAGTACCTAACAGTTAGGTCCTTTTCACTCTGCACAAAGTTAAATAGAAAATAAGGGCTAGTGACTGGCACGGGTGAGTTCCAAGCTAGGAAGCCTGTACATTTGACTGAAAAGAGTAGGAAGTGCTGCAACAGAAGATATATTACATCATTCTCAAATGCAACTGTGCCAGCAACAGCAGCTGGAAAGAGTATGGGGTTCTAATTACAGATTGCATCAATCTCTGTGAACAGAAGCAAATCTCCTTCCTAAGTTTCAGGGTTGCAGCTTGCTTGGAGAGGCATAATGAGTTAGGATTAAATGTTCACTTACAATAGGATGACATTATAGGATGTAAGCAGATGTTGCATGTAAGAGCTTTAATGATATATATTTCAGTGCACCAAAACTTCAAACTTCTAAAATTAAGTCTTTATAAACCCAACTCTAAGTGTAAGGATCCGTGCACTTATTTTGGGATGCAGAATCAGTGATTTGAAGGATGTTCTCTGTGCATGTTAAGTAAGATTATAAACCAGCTAGAAACTTCTTAAAAGCGATATTGGGAGAAGGAGACAATAAATATTTAAATACGAACAGAAATAGTGGCATTATAATGCTAAAAGTCAGATTTTAACAGACAGTACTGAGGAGTAAGCATGTTATCTTCATTTCTCCCACCGCAACATTAATCCCCAAAGATTCCAAATTAAGATAGCACTGTTCTAGGCCCTTCAATTAGGACTGTTACTAACAATGCAATTATAGTTTTGGGACATTAATGACATAATATTATATAAATCTGACTTCCAAGTGCACATATTAGAGGCCAAGAGTTGGGTTCGACCACATCCCCATTTTGTTTGCTTTTTTTTCCTGTTGCTATGACTTCATCACTGCTGCTGGCTTAAAAAAAATCCTACTTTATCAGAAAGATTATTAAGCAAAAAAGAACCTACTGAAAACCCCTTTAAAGGTTTTGTAAATATCAGTAATAGGTGCTAGATGGATTTCCTCTGCATCATCTGTACCATGAACCCGGGTATACTGATGTCCTTGTTCTCCCCTCTGATATTCAAAAACCTACACCAAAATACATAACTCTTCAGGTGGGTGGAACTCTAAGCAGAATTACAGTAACTGGTGGCAAGGGAATTATATAGAGGCAGAAGACTAGATACCTAGGCCAGGCTTCTGCTTCAAATAGATGGCAAACCTGAGGGACACTTACATCAGCAGATCATTAGGGCGGACACATCTGAGCTTCCACGATCTCCAGGTATCATTTCTTCCAAGAGCACCCTCTCACAGGAGACACATTGCTACACAACACCAACCTGCAAAGGACATGTGAGCATTGGGGCTGCCTGGCTCTAAGTGTGGCCTTCAGAATCAGGCAACTACAACCAGACACCGACACACCCTCCCTTTTATGACAAGAAAAGATCTAGTGCAAGACTATTGACAGTGTCAACTGCTTGCAAAAACATTGTTTGGATTTTCAACTGAGGTGGTTCTAGAAGACAAATGAAATGCAAGGACTAGAAAGCCAAAATAATTTCTTTTCTCCTGTTTGATGGAGAGCAATTAAAAAGGGATCTGAAACCATTTTTGTTTGATATTCCTAATCATTCCTCCTAGAGTAGATATCTATGAGCAGGAAAAAGCATCTTGCTTAATAAGTTTATTTCATTAATAACAATAAAGAGAATCATAAATCTACAAAATTTTAAAATAGCAAATAAAGCTTTTAAAATATTCTTAATGGAACTACTTATCTAAATTTTATGGTAAAACCCATGCTGCTCTACAGAAGCATTTCTCAAAATAAAAGAAGTGCAGATAAATCATGAGTGCTATCAACAATTGCTACTTTCTTCAGCAATTACAGTGCTTCAGAACAGACTTTTGCTTCTACATTCCTCTTCTAGTGAGAGAGCATCCATACATTCATCCCTATGAATGAACTGCCTTGAATACCATTCATGTCAATAAGGAATTTTTAAGGAGTGTTGGTGTCAGGAAGCAGCAGGAGCTGCTCTGTGAAGGAGGATGAGAAGGCTCTGAGGGGGACTCCAGGACAGACTGTGACCTCATCGACAGGCATCACCCTGGAACTAGCCGAGTGGGCCAGCAGGGTAGGGCTGTCACAGCAGTGCATCCTATCAACAGTCCAGTGGCAATGAGACAAACATAAGGTGATAAGTCAGGTCCAAAGTCAAGTCAGCACAGGAAATTCAGCCAACATCAGCTGGGGACAAGGCATAGACACATCTAAATCTTAGCTCGGCAACAACTGCAGGCTGGGCTGAAATGAGGTGCCCAGGCACATGTGTACAGTGTGGAAGAGGATCCCAGAGGTTCCCAGGTGAGGCTAGTCAGAAACACTATGCACCACTGCTGCCCTCGGGGTGTTGACACAGAGATCCTCTTTCCTTTTCTCTTTTTTTTTTAGTGCTAAGTACACTGCTTCTGGCATGTACTTATAATTACTTTTCTTATATTTTGACAGACGTGTACAGCTGTGCTCTTCAAGTACTTAAAATTCTTATTAACATGGGGTTTTTCATTTCAAAAACAGCAATATGCAATACCTATTCATAAATAAATATGAAATTGGGTCATATTAGTTCAGTGACAGCAGCTTATTTGTGCCTCAAACCTTCCCATGCAAGATTAGCCAGAAAAAAAGAAGGAAAATTCTCTTCAGTGGCTTCCTAGGATCTATGTACAGAAGGTGGTGGGTTTCTCCAACCACCCATAGCAACAACTGAACTGCTGAACCACACAGTCTCCAGGAACTACAAAAAGTCCAGTGCTTTCTGAGGGCTCCTCTCTCCCTGCCATTTGTATGCACACACCTGCTTCCAGCAGCATGGCTCCATCTCTACAGGCGCTTTCCAGGCACAGTATGTTATTTTCATTGCTATGGCATGGAGAGCTTGAATTTAACACTGAGATTACTTTTATTTAAACACTGCACAACTCAAGCAGTGAGTTTGGCTTCGACTGCAGACCAGAGCCTCGGGCTTCGAAAATAGAAGCCAAACTTTGTTCTCTGTAGCTGCAACCCACTTCTTGGCTGAAAAATAGCAACTACTGCGTGCAGAACCTGTGCAGAAGTTGTGCAGCTTCCCAAGGATAGGCTTTTATTGAGAAAAGTCACTGCATAGAAAAAAATATTACTATTACTGAGGTACTGAATAAACATAATGACAAAGAGCAAGGACAATTAGCTAAATTTAGAGCACGGATTTAAATCCCTTCACCTTATATTGCCGATTATATCTATTTTAGGACCATAGCTGCCAACACAGAAAGATGTTTCCACAGACAAATTAGAACACTAGTGGGCTCGAGGTGCTGAGTTTTTTGTCTGCTGTCCATAAAAAAAGTCTAAGTGACCAGTGGTCTATGCTAGGGGATTTAATCAGAGCCTAGAACAGTAACTGGTAGAAATACAATTTCTGCAAATCTTTCTTTTTTTCTACCCATGTGCACTGAGTTTAGAATAAGGTACTCCTTTTTTATTTATTTTTTTCATTTGGGTGAATATATAAAGATTATTCTTTCCCTCATGCAGGCTGCTTGGGAGTTCGTCTTCATGACAAACATAGGTTTCTGTATGCCTGGAAACTGTACTTTGAAGAGATATAGCTAGTGGGATAGGGATCATTTTGTTAGTCTAGCCCTGCTGTGAACCCAAGAGCTTGGAGGGATCTGAATTGTCTTATATTTATTCTTCATTTTACATTTTCGAAACGTAGTAATAACAAAATGCATTATACTGCCTTGAAAAAAAATTTGTTTTTAATTCTTCTCCTAAACATGTAATTTATCTAACAAACACTACTTTTCTTTGTTCTCCCTCTTCATTAGCCCTCTTAGAGTCTTATTTCCTATTGTGTTTCATAGGCATGCCCACCTTCCTTTGATGTCTTCTGCTCTTTGGTCACCCTTCTTGAAGAGCGCTTTTTCCCCTGCCACCCATTTATTCTTATCTCAGCAACCAGAATACGTCCCTTTCTTATTGTTTGCTTTGGCATGCTTCCTTTTTAGTTTTACATCTGAATGTTATTTTTCTCACTGCCTGCCTTTAAGGATTCAGTTGACACAGAGAAACACAAGCTTCATTATACCAGATTTCTAATACTACTTTTGGATTACTTATGTCAGACCTTTTAAATCAGTTAATCCAATACCCCTCAAGTCAAGTAGGTTTACTCTTCTCCTGAAGAACTGATTTTATCACCTTGTCAGTTATAAATGCACTGCTCGGCTGCTCAGTCAACACCTCCATTAGAAATACTATTCTTATATCCCAATCATTTCAAATTACAATTGTACCAAAAGGTGGCCTATAAGGACTGGCCCACTTACACTGCTTTGTTCGCATCTGAAAAGGAAAAACAAGGACCTTGTAAAAGCTCTTACTTTTCTGAATCTAAGTAAAAGACTGTCATGGTAATGGCTAGACAAAAATTATTGCCTATGCTGCCTTCATTTCCCATTCCAAGGTAATATTGCTGCAAAAAACAAGTGCCGTTGTGTTACTTCATCTTTAATTTAGACTTCCCTAGAATTTGTCAGCTTAAACCAGAGACTTAACACTATTTTTATGCAGCTTTTTTGTACTTAACAACAGACAATCCATTCTGCTGCGGAGAAGTAAACAAGCTCACTGCAAGATGCCAATTGGGAATCACAATGGGAAATAACTGATCTCCTGTGTGATATTAGCTAAAACGGTGTGTCCTACAGCCAACCTTGAGACTTGGTAAAACATTGTTTTGTGAGAGATTAACTCACACTTAATACAAGTTGCAGCAAACACCATACGTTATCAGATAGTACAGAGGCATTTTTAAACAGTTTTAGTTTGTTGAGAGGCGATTAAAGCTAGCAATCATATATATCTGCCAAGAGATGGATATTTATTAATAGTTCACATGTGCATGTACATATGTGTGTAGGGAATTAAAAGGAAGCTAAAAGCAACTTTAAATCTGACCTCTACTATTTTTTTCCCAATGATATTGAAATAGTACTGAAGTTGATTAATTTAGGCAAAAATATACAGGGTCAAATTCACCTATTTTCTCAGGTGTCTATGGGCTGCTGTAGCTCATGCCAAAACAAAAGTAATGTAAATCTAAAAAAAACCCCAAAACTGCCAAATGGGCTGTTGGTGATCATGATGTTGAGTTTCTGACTATTTTGATTTAGAAAAATAGTCTAAAGCATCTAAAATGTGCTGATGATATTTGCAAGTAATGTTAGTGAAACACTTTCATTACACAGCAGTAAGACTGAAGAAGAGAAACTTTAGAAAAAAACATCTCTTTACATCTATCAAATACTTGGCTTCTCTCAAAAAAAAAAAAAAGAAAAAAAGAAAAAAAAATCCAAAACCTGCCATGAGACCATAATAAAATCTCAGATCTAAGTCTAATTTAGATTTTTGTTTGGTGGTGAAAAGATATAAGATAGAGAACTTATTTTAAACTTACCAGCTAACAAACTAAGGATAATGCACCATCCTTGAGTTATTTTTAGCTTATTCAGGTCATGGAGAAGGTAAAAGAAAATGTAACAAAGAGAAAATTATATAAAAGGGAACCATGACTCAGGATGCCTGAAAAATACCTTCCTCCTTTAAGCAGATTAGTTGCAGCCACATGATTCAGAATCTAGTGATTGTTCTTTTGCAAGCAGATAAGGAAAAAACTTGCTGTTCACAGTTGCTTAATATTAAAGTTATCCCAAATGTTGCTGCACAAAGTATGATTGTGTTCAGTGTGAAAGAATACTGTAAGGAAAATAAACTCCAGTAGGGAGAAAATAAGAATTATCAACTTTATCAATCCAAGTCTCTCCCAATGTCCTATTTCTCACAATCAGAATGCTGCAACTGGAGACATATCAGCTTACACCAGTCAGCATTATTTCATTTTCTCTCGCCACCCTCTGGCTGAGAATTTCTATCTTGCACTGTTCAAGTTGCTCTGCCACCTGTCAGTGTTATCTTGATAAGTACCTTTCCTCTCCCAGTTAATATGCATGGTAGGTCATGCATATGAAAAGCATTCCTATTTCTTGTAGGTGATCAGAGCACACATTATATCCTGGGGTTATCAAAAAGCCCCTATGAATATGTCCAACTGTTCCACATCTGAGGTGATGCCTAAAGTTGCACAGTATTCAGGTATTCAGGGCTTCAGGTATTGCTGCTGTTAAATGTGTTCTTTGACTGGGAAACTTTTATCAGGGAAAACTATTATCTGCCTTACCTCCCAGACAACACCATGAAGCCAAAGATTCTTTGCTGCTATTTTTACGAAGAACTTGCTACATTTTAGTTGCTTGCTCTTCCTTTTGTGTGTATGGATAGATCTAGACATACATTAAGTTCCTTATTTCTGCAAGTGGAAAATTAACAATAGCAATTATCTCTGTTTCTTACTTAATTGTACTTACAGGCACAGATCCTTTTTTAAATAGCATACAAAAAAAAATGTGCTATTTGAGCACTGATGATATATATCCCCAAACCTTACTGTTACTTGAGGGGAAAAAATGATAGCAGAAGTACTATTTCCAAACAACAAATTTGTGTGCAATATTGACTCTTCTAGTCCAGTTACTTCAGAGGCAATCTGCTCCCTAGACTTTCATGGTAGGCAGGACAGCAACTTCTGTTTAAGATCAGTAGTAACCCCTACATGTCTTGAGAAAGGAAAAGGCAGTGTCAGCCAAGGCAAGGAAGTCAACATATGATGGAAAAGTTTCTCTTCTCTTCTCTTCTCTTCTCTTCTCTTCTCTTCTCTTCTCTTCTCTTCTCTTCTCTTCTCTTCTCTTCTCTTCTCTTCTCTTCTCTTCTCTTCTCTTCTCTTCTCTTCTCTTCTCTTCTCTTCTCTTCTCTTCTCTTCTCTTCTCTTCTCTTCTCTTCTCTTCTCTTCTCTTCTCTTCTCTTCTCTTCTCTTCTCTTCTCTTCTCTTCTCTTCTCTTCTCTTCTCTTCTCTTCTCTTCTCTTCTCTTCTCTTCTCTTCTCTNTTTCTCCTTTTTTTGTGATGCTGGAGCCATGGAAAAATTGCTTCACTAAGTGCTTCATGCTGGAGCTTCACAGTAATTGTGCAGTTTGGGACTCAGTTGTGTTTCAAGGAGATCTCAAAATGCAGTAAATACCGATAGACTGTGATAATCTTATATTATCTCTGTTTAGTGTCAGACATGATTCCCTGTGTTGTAAGAAGGGTAAGCTTATAAAAATAATGATATTTCCTTCACAATGCAGCTTTGTCAGGCACTACATGTAGACTAATGGCAGGTGAGTGGGACAGTTTGCTCCAAGGCCCACCATGTGGAAGGATTAGAGAGTCCAAACTTCTTACAGTAGAATGTATCATAATATAGATGAGGCGTACAGAGACTATATATTTGTGACTATAATGGAGAAAGTAAAAATTAGGCCTGTGTTGGCACCTTATCCAAGAGATGGGACTATCACGGTTATTCACGATTTATTACTTAAAATAACAAACAAGGCATCAGTCTCAGAGGCCGTGAGGTTTAGCAACAAGTCGCCATAATGAAAGATAGTCACGGGTTCAGAGTTACATGGCAATTTATAACTTTTTGGTCCAATAAGCAATTAACACGAAACTTTGTTTTGACTTGATAACCTATCACCTTTGGTACTTTTTACTACACACATACTTCTATTATAACATCTAAATTCTTAACTTGAGCTATGAAATCACATTGCTATACTTAAAAACCCTCCACCATATCACCCCATACATTTTCTTACTTATAACTATAGAAACATAGGTTTATGATTCTCTTGCTTGGGGTCTATATATCTTTGTCATCACATCAACCCAAGCTCTTTCCAGGGCTGTAAATCAAACCCATTCTTGCCCGCAGAGGTTTTTACTCCTCTGTTTCTCACAGGCCTGCAACTCTTTGATCTTTTGTAAATCATTACCTTCACAGGAAGGCCTCATACAGGAAAAAACATGTCCTCAAACTAGAGTCTTTTGGAAGAAGATTATGGGTCTAGGTCCTATTTAAACCAAATCAAACCAACAAACAAAAATGGAACAAAAATAAAACAAAATCCACAACCACCACACTTTTTAAAAATCAGTCATTTCATATTTGTAAGAGTCAGAGCAAGGAAACACTGCCTAATTTCCATCACTTCATCAGGAGTCAAGACTGAATTCATTGCTATCTCTTGCATCTCCTATTCTGAAAAATGTATGCTTCGGAAGAAACAGCCTAAGGAATTTGTATTCTACATCCCTAATTTTCTAGAATGGTAACAATGAAGCCTAAAGCGACTTGGATCATATTATGAACATGTTTAAAGTTAACCCAGGCCCCCAAGTGCCACCCAGAGGGGATTCTTTGAAGTCGGAACTTCTTGGCCAAAAATGCAGACTTACGTTGTTCAAGCCAAGCAGTGTAGTAAAATGAGGTCAAATAATAAGTACTGAGTTATTGACATTCCTGTGGTTTCTCTCTGAAAGCATTGGGTAGCATAGCCGAGCTGATAATTAAAGTTTGTACATATTGTACAGCTTTCTAATATCGATATGATTTTCTCTCAGATAAAGCTTAAATAAGAAGGGTAAAGGTTGTGTCCAACTTACATTTGAACAAATCTGTCAGTGTTTGCCCATGTGCAGGATAAAAGCCTTGTAGTAGTGTGCCAGGTGTGTGCGTGGGGGTTTGTTTGCGTTTTTCTCTTCATTGACTACAAGTCTCGTATTTCATGGAGAAGCTGTCTAAATTAAATCTGATATCCAGTATGACTTTGGTTTATTGCTACTATCTGATTCAAAGAATTTTCTAACTCATGTGTTGCTTTAGCATTGGGCTTTCATGGTAAATATGCTAGGACTTTTAATTTTTCTGAACTCTTGGATGTGTATATGAAATACTTTGTACTTGCTTCTCCTCATCAGCACCCTAGCTGATTTCTCTTGAACTACTAAATAAAATGACACTAAAAAGCAGAGCAGCAAAACCATGTTTGTCATCCTCAGCAGCAAGAGGTGTTATCTCTTGCAGGTAATAAAACATAAAAGTTCTTATCAGAGAACAAATCAACAGTCAAGTGCCAAGAGCTGAACCATAGAAAATAAAAGCCTCTTACATTTTAAGCAGCATAGATGGAATCAAAAAAGATAAAAAATAAGGCAGTGGAAAAATCTCACAAAAGAGAGAAGTCAAGGCAATAGGCGCATCCGATATGATCAGCAGCAGTCATAGTACATTCATTATCTAACTAGGTATGTTTCACTGGAATCCCAAGTCATTAGATGAGCAAATATTTTGCCTTTTGAAAAAATCTGAATGATCTGATAACAGGCACATGGCAGGGTATAATTGTTTCATGCTTTATTCCTGGCTTGTTTCACTAAATAGCTCAGGACGAATCACTTTTCACTCCTCACCATCATCTAAGTGTGAATAATTATAGCTATCCTACTTCACAAAGGTGGTTTTAGGAACAATTTAATTGATGCCTGTGCAATGCTTTAGGAAACTTGGGTGGGTAGATCAATGCTAAATTAGAGCAGGCAATTATATTCAGCCTGAAGGGGAGAAATCAATATCCATATGGCAAGGCAGGGGGAATACTTTCATGAGCCTCTTTTAAATCTCCCTTACTCCACTCTCACATCCCTGTATTTTGTTTACTTCCTTGGAATTAGTTCTGGACAGCACTGGAAAAGGTGAAAGCACAGTTGGAACCCACGAGTCCATATCTGTGGGGAACCACAACCAAAATGAGAGTCTGGAAGAGGAGGGAAACAGTAAAAGTGGTCACAGCCGAGCTCTTCCATATTATGCAGAGTATTTAGACTTCTCCATTTTTATATACACACTAGGATTTTTAATCAAGTTTTATCTTTTAGGGGAGTATTATATTTCTAGAGGAAACCTGAAAATGCTGACACTTTGTTTTTGCATTTTATGGCAGAAACTTTTCCTTCCTTTGGACTAATAACTGAAACTTTTACATATTTACATCTCCACAAAATTATTTCTTGTATAAAGTGAGATAATGACTGATTCACTGATTTTATCTTAGGAGCTTAAAAAAAAAAGTTTCTTAAGATAATTTTTATATCTAAATACATGAATTCAGCTAATAAGTATTTTCAAAATTTTAGATATATCTCAAAGCAATACTGAAACATGAAAACATTGAAATATAGTTTTATAGTATTTTTCTCATATATGATATGGGTAAAAATACCAAAAAATATTATGGAAAAGCACACTTTTGCAAAAAGAAAATAATATATAAAAATGTATATATATGTATTATATATACACATGCATATATATACCTATATATAAAACTAAATTTGCTACATCCACAGAACTTGGATCTTAATTTTGCTGTGATCTCTGCACCACTCCAAAGGGTTCAGAGAGCTCTGTTTTTCCAAGAGGTGAGAACGGTTCTGGTGAGAGGGTGAGAAATAGCAAATGCAGTGATCCATAGTTATTAGCACAATTCCTTTGGGTCAAAGCGAGGAGTTGGCAGCTGAAATTATGTTAGGCTAGCCCTGAAGCTTGAGTCCGCCTTCGCTTCTCAGATCCAGTGCCAGAATTAAACAGCAAATCAGATTTGGGCCTGGATTACACTCGATACGGATATAAGCAGATGTATTCCTGGAAAATGCATGTACACATATGTGTTGCACTTCATGTTCCTGGGAACCACTAGGGAGATTTTCAGTTCAAGACTGGATTATATTTGAACACTGGTCTTTTTTTTTTTCTGACATTTGTTGCTAATGAAATACATATTTTGCAAACTTAGTGCAAAACCACTGAATTTCCACAAACTTATGAGGCTGGATCCTTTCGCAAAAAAGTGTTTCTATCTGAAATCTTTCTCTTTACTGTTGTTGATGCTGCTGCTGCTAGTTTTGGGGACTTGCAATTAAAAGTTAAGTGGAAGTTTTTGTTTATTTTGCAATAGAATTTTTAAATATTTATGAAGGACCTTAAGTCTAGCTTGCCTTGAGGAAATATAGATGAGTTAATAATTTATGTGGTTGTTTTGTAGAAAATTAAAGGTTGGGAACAAGTGTTTAAAAATTAAATCATCCACAATATTAGAGAGCAGATGTTATTTTCTTAAAATCTTGCAAACAACAAAGTACAATGAGGTGTTGTCTTCTCCTTGGTCCAACTGAAATCTTAACGATTCATTACAATTGAGTCTATTCTAAAGCCTGAGGCTAGCTAATGTCAGAATAATGAAGAGGAACTTCAATTATGTAGCCCAGATTTTTTTATTTGTTTTTGTTTTATTTTATTGCCTGCAGTGAGAAAGAGTCTGTATCTCTGTATTGCATGGTGATTTGTAAGATGTTACACTCCCACAAAAATCACTCCGTATTTCATTAGTAATCTTACAATGGAATCTCCTGCAAGTAAAATGTGTGTGCATCTACCTGTGTAAATAATAACAATAATAGTCATCATCATCATCATTGTAATGAGATTTTAGGTGGAAAAGAGATACTGCAATGGCATAGCTTAATAACTTCAAGACTCTTACTCCTTTTATCCCAAATCACTTTTAATTTTTCTTCTTTCTTTTTTACAAATGAAAGCTGTCTCTGGCTCTCACTTAGTCTGGACATTATAGTTAGCCAATTTCTGGTCAGCATCATAAGTCATACAGGTTCTATAATGGGTTTTCTTCTTGTCTTTGATAAGCTGCCTTGTCAATACAGTTCCAAACTTCTACTTCTGTATATTTAAATGCCATCCACGATGGAATCTATATTGAGAAGGTGTAAACAAATTCTCTTGATAGCACTAAGGCCAAGCATGCAGTCTTTTAGAGCCACATTTTTACAATAAAATTCTCTTTACGAGTACATTACCTATATCCTAAACAAGACCCAATCATTAGTCCTGCTTCTGAATCTGTTTGCAGTGCAAGGATTCTACTAAGATCAAGAAAAACCCCTCAAAACAAACCAACCAACTAACCAAAGAAGGTATCAGATCAGAACTTGGACAAAGATTCATTCTGTGAATGCAAATTCTAAGAAGTCTGTATCTGCAGAAGAGTAAACCAGAATCTGGAAAAACCATACATTAGTTTATCCTCTCATTTCTTTGCTAGTTTGAGTATGACTGCAACTGCGTATATAAAACTCTGTCATTTTGGCAATGTAAAGACATAAGCATATCAATCTGTAACCACAACTGCAAACATAAAAGAAATTTCTTTACCCTTCAAAGATCTGTACAGCAGAGCTGATGAGAGAATTTTGTGCTTAGATTCCATCTAATAAGAACCCAAAGGATTTCACTGCTATTAAAAATGTAAGTTGAGACAACTTCTATTTAAATAAAAAGTATACGTAGGAAAAATATAGTCATAAAGGGGTGCTCTTTCAAGATACTCTGTGAAGATTTAGCAATGTGATTCTTGAGATGCAAATAAAGACAGAAGATCTAAAAATTTGTACATTGCTTGACAATATAGTTCAGCTCAGGAGTTGCGTATTTTTTGCTCAGAGGAAGATGAGTACTGGCAATTCATCTACACTGATGCTAAATTATGGTTCGTATAGATAGATAAGACTGTAACTGCACAGTAATAATAAATGAGAAACTTCCATGAAAACTACATACATAGCAGTTCACAGACTCAGTCTGCTCCATTTTCCTTCTAAATGTTCATCTTCAATCAGCATTGCAAAAATCAATCTCATTTTCTTTCATGTTTTTATTTTTCCTGTTCTGAGTTGCTGTTTATGAGACTGACTATTCCTAGTGATTTCAGAGGAAGCTAGGTTTGCCTAGCACACACATCTAAATAAAATGGCAGCACTCTGAATAAACTAAAGTACTTGAAAGCAGAGTTACTTTTCCAAACATTAAATGTACGGGACATAATGAGCAGGTTGATTGGATAGCATTAGAAGTTTGCATCTCTTGACTTTCTCTAGGTATACATTTCCACACATGTAATATTTCCATTTTCAAGTGTTCTTTCTTCTGACCAAATAAATCTCATATTCCCACTGCTGGAAATTCGTCATTTATCGTGTCAGTATTAATCAACACGACCAAAATATAAATCTAGTGCCTAGTTCTTAAGGGTCTATTGCCAACCATTTTGTTCTCCTTTCCCAGACACAAAATAGATGTGATCAAGTTCTAAGTGTTTCCTGCATGATGCAGAGTATTTATGTTGCAAGCAGTAGTACAGCAAAGTAAAATATTAGAAATGTTCAGACTTTGAAACAGCTGGTTTGATTTGCTGTGTGATATGGCTGAAACCCAGTATTGTAGCACACAAAATCATCAGTGGTCTGAAATAAGTTCTTGTTTATTAGTGGTTGAGCGGGGAAAAGAAGGAAAACCTTTTGTTATTTGTTACGGAACAGAGGAGAACATCTAGCATGCCTTAGAATATTTGGCAACTCAATAGTTAGAGAGCATGCCTCACACCTTGAAGTTCAAGAGTCATATTTTTATTAAATTCATTACTCAAAATAATCTGAAATTAAAATCTCTACCTTCCTTTTTCCTGATAAAATTTCTCTGAAGGCTTTCTATGAAATATTTTAGTTGCAATTAAACATCATCTCATAACAAGGTAAAAATACTTTTGGACCAAGATTGTTAGCTGCTACATTGCTAAGTACTGTGAAACTTTATGCCATTGCACCTCTAAAACAGAGTAGATTTAAAGTTGTTCAAATGTCTGAAGCTCTTCTGACATCAGTAAAACAAAGCCCCTTATGACTCAATTGAAGTTCTGACCCAAAAGATGTAAGAAAACTGTCAAGTATTAGATGAAGATAACTTATAATTTTATTTCTCAAAACCCTTTTGTTATCTAGAAACAAAAAATAAGATACAGAAATATTTTCTGAAGCTGATAATGTATCTGACACTTCTTCCAATTTCCAAATGATCTGGAATTCGCAAACAGCTGGTTTGCATAATATCTACAAGCGTTGCAGATTAGATGCAAGCTATCACTTTCAACAGGGCTAGCCAATCTGAAAGTGCATTCTCCTTTACATTTTAGCAGTCATGTCTCATTACACAGCTAATGTTCTGTTACTCTGTCTAATGTAACATGACATGACTAGTAAAATTCAAGGAAGCAGACAATTTTTCATATTAGAAATCCCCTCTTCCTCTCTCTGAACTGGTTGTTGATTCTATTTTCAATGCACCACACTGTAATCTTGCCTAAATCACTTATATGGGAGAGCTGTAGATCTTAGCAGCTATCTTACTATCAGAGGAATGAAAAGCCAAACTTGAACAGCTTGGCATGTCATTAAAAAAAAAAAAATCATGACATATGATGTTTGTTTCTCTGAGTTTGCTTTGAAAGCCTGTTATGGTTGAATACAAGGTTTTTCTTCTCTGTTTATGTATTCAACTACCACACATACAAAGTATAATCAGGTTGTACTTTTTTAATTAAGAAAAACATCACATAGATATTAAGGGAAATATATTTCAAAGTTTGATAATTTTTTGGAAGCTGAGTACTTAGAATTGAGAGCAGATGGAAATATCTTAGTCCTGCATGTGTTTCATGTATATAGTCCTTAGAAAAATGCAATTCCCATAAACTTTGGTGAGTGATCTGTTTCAGTCATGATTTTGGACCATAAGGAACAAATACTTCTTTGACACATCTACCTGGAGTATAGGAAGGGCTGTGTCCTAACCTGAATGGCAGCTACACCATAATCCCCAGGTGGACAGATTTGATTCTACCTGTTGTCTTCAGCAGGGCCAAGACTGATACAAGATGTTGTCGCAGTTTTAAGACTTGGGACCAATACACAGATCTATGGGATGTCCATCTTTCCTGTATTCTATGTGAGGCTGGCATTTAGGAAAAAAAAACCCCAAACTTTATGTCTGAACCTAATTAATTTGGATATAAGAAATGTTTTGAGACAGTGAAACACATCATGATCTTTCTTTAAGGAACATGGAAAAATAACCAGATTCATGTAGAACATTGCTAATCACAATAATCATTACTTTAAACCTCAGGACATTTTCATAATCTCAGGGGTGACCAGGTCTAACTAAATCATTGGCAATGGTAGGAGAGGGATTACAGGACTAGGAATGCAAATTAGGCTAGTAAGAAGTAGCAAGTCTTACAAAACCAAGTTGTCCCAAGTTTATGGCAATCGGGTTGGCTAGATCTTAGGAACTGTAGTCTCTCTAATCAGTGGCACCAATACCTCTACTTGTACATTGCTGGGAACAAAACCTATTAATAATGTTGTTTAACAAAGCCCTATCACAGAAAAAAAGGCCCTAACGAAACAAGTTTCTGCTCTACTTTGACATCAAGTGTTTCTTTCTTTCTCTAATTTTCTATCAGTCAAACAGTGTCTTTAGAGACAAATTCCCTGTCTTGGCAGTAGTTGGGTTAGGTATTAACTGGGCAAAGGTATTTTACATAATAGAACTCATCTGTGCTGCTTCAAAGCTGCACAGTCATGAAGGATGACTGTAACAGCTGTGTCTTTTTCTACTGAGATTTTGAAAAGCTTCTTAAAATTAGAAGAGGAAAAATAGAAAAAGAAATTCTTTTTATTCAATGACTTTAGATACATATTTAGTATTTTTGACAGCCATAATAATCTTTTCTTAATATAAGTGTACATAAACTATATACAGCATATTTAGACTTGGCACCAGGAAATCTTTAATGGTATTTTTTTATTAAAAATTTACTATAAAAATTAATTTTGGTGTCTGGACTTTTTATAAAGAAAGGCTGTTGTTCGGTTTACAAAGAGGAACATTTCATGCTGTAATACTGAATATTCTAAATATATTGTATTGCAATAACCAGAAGATTTAAAATTTTCCTAAACTGTCAAGTTAAATATTCACCAAAATTATTACTTGTTATATTTTATTCAGGTGACAAAAATAGTAAGTGATTTAATGTGAAGACTAAACATCTTACATGTAGGTTGGTGGGTTTTTTCAGTTGCAGCACCATTTTGAAAGACTGCCGTTAAAGAATACTCCTAAATTTTACCCCAATGTAAATAAAACAGATTTTATTGCATCTTTCTTTTCAGTCAGGAAGAATACATCCTTAAGCTAATGTCTTGGGGTGACTCTATCATGTGTATCCCCTATCATGCTCTATGCCCAAAAAGTAATATTGTGCCTTTTCTGAGCCTTTAAACTGAGCTTGAAAAAAAAAAACCCAGATGAACTTTCCAAATCAGCTTCTCAAGGACACAGAGATATACTCCGCAGTGTCTTTTTCTGACGGCGGAAGGCACAAAGGGAGCACCCTGCTTGCTTTTTCTTCAGCCAGCTGG